>NJDC01002174.1:118744-135829 GCA_002245475.1 Calephelis virginiensis | reverse complement strand
TTTCGGCCGACAAAGACAAACCCTAAAAGACAGGCTTCGCGTACAAATCTACCATCTATTAGTCACTATGCTAGTGATACATAAAGCCAATGTTTCAGGAATATAATGTCTTAATAGTCATACAACATAAAATTTGATATTGTTTATATCATAATAGATGAGGGTAAAGAAAAGATGCTAATTTACTTATAGTTTGTTAATTTATCGATATCGATAACGTACGTAACCTTTCTAACAACCTTTTCTTAAACTCATACATAAACAATTTACTCACACTCACGCATATTTTTTTGGTTTCGCTTTTTAACTGAAAGTCAGTTTATCTAGTACATACTAAATCTATGTTTTTAATGGTGTATTTTTTTTAATTAGTCTCGCCTGACAGCTAGAAAGTATACCTACCTGTTTGATTAAAATAAAATAACAATTTGAAACAGGAAAACCAAACAAAAAGTTTTAATATCATATATTTGTGATTTTTATTAAAGTTTTTAATTGATTGCCCTGTAACTTTAAAACTAGGTTTTTGAGGTACATTTATTCACATGTTTTATAAAAAAGTTCTTAATGTTTTTTTTATAGATAATTATTTGTCTAGTATTCGCACATTCCGGTAGATCAAGTTTCATAAAATTACATTGTGTAGTTAATACAATTTGCCCAAATATTTAAAATATTATAATAAGCATTTCTAAAAGAATTCCTGCAAATATTGCACATATTTGAAACTGGAAGTTGAATGAAGTATAAATTAATTGAGTAAAAGTAAACTGTTTATCAAATACCAATTAAATGTGAAGCAGAAGCGTTTGCATGACATTGCCGAGACATTTTAATATGTTTAAAAAAATGTGTGTGATCATAATAAAAAAATAAGAAACATCAATAGAAATTTTCAGTACAAATATATTTTGATAAGAACGCTCAAGTTTATAGAATACAAAGAAAATACTACAGTTTATGTTTCCCAAGACTGGCACTTGGTTAAACATAACACATTTTCTTATAATTTGAAGTAAGAACACTGGTACTGTTTCACGAATCATCAATAATATTTTCATATTTAATCGAATAGTCTTGCGATTCTGCATCGATAAAGCTAAACATTGGCCACCTTACCACAAAAAAATTAGACGCCTGTTTAACTAAACACTGTCTAAACTTAGCGTTCAACCAACAACAATTTACACGTGGATGACGTGGCAGCATATTATTGGTAGAGAATCCAATTTAAGAGAGTTTTTAGGAAAACAACAATTCAACGAGTATTTATTTTTTTATTTGTAGTAAGACAGCCTTTAGCCTTTTAAATACATGGTAGGCCATCTTTTTAATATTAAAATAGTAAAATGAGTCGTGATTATAAGTGATCTTATTTCAAATTATCTGAATAAGGTTTATACTTTTTCTTTCGGATGATGAAGTTCAGTATCGAAACTCTTTTAAAAAAGACTTTAATTTATCCATTACTATTTGGCACAATAAATTTATTTAGACCTTACAAAGTAAGTCATTTCCCACCAATATATAGCACATTCAGAATGATATGGATTCTTGGTTTTCGGGAAACCAAGAATGCAGTTTTAGAATTCCAAAAAGCTTGCCTTATAATTAAATATGTTTTCATGAATGAAATAAAATTTCAAAAAAAAGTCATAAGAGCAAGAGCATTATATCCTGTAATACAATAAATAAATAAATATAAATATCCCAGGACAAGTTATACAAATTAAATCTAACACCAAGGTAAGCAAATTATATGCTTGTGTTATGGGTAGAAATAACTAATAAATAGCAATACTTAAATATATACTAGGATAAATTTAATAAACACCTAGAAACACCTATAATGCAGACATTTAAATGTTCATCACACAAATGCCTGCTCCCGCCAGGAATCGAACCCGAGCCCCACGGTTGATCAGTGTAGTTAGGCGTGCACGCTGGCCACTTGACCAACGAGGCGGTCAAAACAATGAATGGCTAGAGCAGAATACAGGGTTTTAGCCTGTCACTTTATTACAATGATAGATATTGGGATTTTTTTTTAAAATATGACAACGAAAGTAATGTTCTTATTATTTAAAAAAAAAAGTTTATTTCATGTTTACATACATACATATCTTCACGTCAAGTCCCTTACAGGGTAGGCAGAGAGTATCGAATGCCAGACCTCACGATCCTGACAAACCTGTCTGGCTTCCTTCACATTCATTACCCTTTTCATATTTCATATATGCTCTTTATTAATGAAAAACAAATGTATATGATTGTAACTTGATATCAAGTAATTTTGAACTAGGCCCATACCGTTCTGAAGGTGAAATATGCTGATTCAACAAATTCGTCTCCCAGAATACTTATTGAAATAAAGAGTAAACTTGTGTATCGGTAATTCAAAAATATGTACTTACACGAAGGTATTTTCTTGAAAACTGTCTTGCCCATGAAGTCTAGAAACCTTTGAGCGTAAAAACTTGGTCTGTGCACTGAAACAGTGTCCTAGAAAAAAGTTATTCATAGTATTGAAAGGTGGTACATTTATTCTTTGAATATTATGCTTACAGTGACAGAGCAATAACGAAGAAATTTATTATATCTGATATTTATGCAATTTACTACACTAGGCCGGTTCGAAGCTTGTGTTACATAAGCAAACATTTTTATAAAAATGTTTAAATTATCTATTACTTGCCGTACTAGATATATATAGTGACATGTATTAATTGATATTGAGATAAAAATACTGTTTTTGAGTACTGGTAGCCTTATGATTTAAATAAGTAAATGCAACGTGCCAATAAATTGGTGGAGTGCCAACAATAGGTGGTTTTAACCTACAGCTTCTAAATTTGACCCGCATTTGATTTCTTTTTTCGATAAGAAATCGACATCACTATTGTAATGTGTTATTTTTATGGCAAATATTGTAAAATAAATAATAATAAAAAAATATTATAATGTGTTATTTTAATTGTATGGCAAAAGACAGCAAAATAGCCCGCGGCTCCCCTGATGGTAAGATAACCGCAGCCTATGAACACTATAAACGTTGTAGATGTGTCACTGTCTTGGGGCTGGGCGTTAGGCCAATTGTGCAAATAAAGCGGTGTATCCCTACCCGGCCAAGTTACTGCACAACACTATACTTCGACAACGACCCGCTTTGCCTTGCTCACCTTTTTATCCGTATCCCCAAATGGGGTAGACGACACAATATCACACTCTCACTAGGGTGATAGCCAAAAACTACATCAAATGCTTATAATTTCAAAAGTCACCATTCATTTGATTTTCATTTTCCTAGAATTCATAGATCAATAAGCGCAGTTACTTAAACTGGTAGCTCTGCAAAGACGCAATCGGTTTCATAGCACAGCCTTAACTATTCCTGACATAGTAACTTCAGAGTTGACTGTTTTACTGTCCCGATTTGAAGTAAATTTAAAATATATATTAAGATTAAGTTGTATGGTAAGGGTTATTACAAGATTTCAGAATATTTAGAAGACAGAAATGCTTGGGATTAATTGCTCCTCATACCAATCTCTACAAATTATTTGTAAATGTAATAAACTTTTGTTTTGTTTGAAAAAAGATAAGCCCGCTGAGTTTCTTTCGTCGGATCTTCTCAGTGAGTGGCCGCGTTCCGATCCGGTGGTAGTTTTTAGAATTATATACACGCGTTACAAGAATCTTTGTATAGATCTACGTAATAAAAGCTATTTTGAATTTGGATTTGAATTTTGAAAAGTAGTGTACCGGTAAACGTGCATTTTTCTCACTAGGCAATATGTTTTCGTGCTTGTCTTTCTATGTAGTAAAGAAATGGCCTCACCCCATCGTGTATCATGCTTTTCCAAGTGTGCTCCAACTTTTTCCGAAGTCGATACGACTGGAGTATGTCGATGATGCCCAGGAATAGAAGCAAGCGTTCGCCGCGCGCGTTCCTAGCCGGAATACCGCCTGGCCTAGAAAACAAACCCGATCATAAAAAGGATCTTCACGCCCATATCCCCGAAGAGGTAGGCAGAGGCACAAACAGGACACCCACTACTAGACGAAGTCTCACTAAAGTCCCACAATACGATAGGCGGCAAGCATATCGCCAACCGGGCACATATTCAATCCTGGACAGCGTTCTTTTCACTAGAAAATTGAAAATACACATTTTCTTTTTTTTTGTTGCCCGACCCGGGGTTCGAACCCGGGACCTAAAAAAATTCAAGTTCTACGTCGGACCGCTAGACCAGAGGCGATTATACCGTTTATAGCGTTTGATAGACGGTAATAATGTTTTTAATGTTTTTTTTAAAGTAACTGGGGTAAATGAGGCTATACAACATATTTTACAGCAGTATCATATCTATATTGTTTAAGTAGCAGCCTGCCATATATACATATTAACATAAATATACATATAAACCTTCCTACTCAATCACTGTATCTTTACCAAAAAACCGCATCAAAATCCGTTGGGTAGTCTTAAAGATTTAAGCAAACAAAGGGACATAAGGAGAGAGGAAGCGACTTTGTATCATACTATGTAGCGACATCTATGTCAATACGTAACATTAAATGTGTTCAATAATGTCGTCCTACAGCCCTAACACTTTTATAATTGAAATTAATTTTTTGAAGGCATACCACCCGTTCGGTTTGTATGGGAAAATTAAAACATTCCCTGGACTTAAATAAACCAAATCGGTTTAGCCTTTCTCCAGTTTTAGGGAGACTAACGAACAGCAATTAATTTTTATATACAGTATTATCATTCTATATCCAGTAGAATTAAAATAAATATACTAGTAGACAGTACTTACGGAACATCTTCTTCTTCATCTATTGGCTCACTCTCGGCTTGAATACTCTCCATAGCGGTAGAATGCGCCACTAGTCTTTGCCGGTTGATAGACCTGAAGTTAAATGTATCATAAATTAATAACAAACAAAATGCTAATTGGAAAAAACACCAAGGCCGGACAACTTTACAGAAATCCACGGAAAGCTTATGAGTTATTCATAAATTTGTGACGCCCTATTTTGGTTTATATATAACTAGCGCCCCGCCCCGGCTACGCACGGTTATGAAACATACATATAAACTTTTCTCTTCAATCACTTTATCTATAAAAAAACCGCATAAAAATTTGTTGCGTAGTTTTAAAGATTTAAGCATACAAAGTTTTGGTCTGCTATTGATAAATTAAGATTTAAAATTTTGGTATTTAAAACGACCAAACCATTTGAGCGCTGTGATGTCACAACTGATTCCTAAGCATCTAGTCATATTCTATCACGATTATTGGCTATTCGAAATGAAGTTGAATCATGGCCATAAACAATATGTGGAAATCGCAGCACAAACACTACAAAATTGATGCTGATAAGCAAAAGCGTGTCAAATCACAAAAAAGTCACTGATTATTTCTCTATTTAATCTAATTTTTCAAAATTAGTTTTAAGATACAGTATCAACAAGCCCATATCCCCGAAGTACCCCTTCGTTAGAGACACAACCAGGGCACCCACGACTAGCCGAAGACACTTGGCCCCACAAAGTGATAGGTGGAAGCCTATCAACAACCACACACGTATCTAATCCCGACCAACGTTATTCTTATTAGAACATTGAAAATACACATTATTTTAATGGCCCGACCCGGAGGTCGAACCCTGGGTCTCAAGAAGTCAAGGCCAAAGCCGGACCGCTGGACCACAGAGGCAAGGACAAAAGATTGAAGTATACATTTACTCATTTTTTTTTCAATATATGTAACTTAAAACCATAGATTACTTAATACTCTTTTTTTTTTTGGAGACTTGATTCTCTCTTATAGTGTGTCACCCAAACAAAAGAGATTTAAGTCACATTAATTGAAAAAGTATGAGAAAAATGTATTTTAATATTAAAACAAATTTTGAAACATTATGCTACTGATATTATAAATGCGCAAGTTTGTATGTTTTTTGTTTGTTTGTTACTCCTTCGCGTAAAAACTACTGACCCGATTTTCATGAAATTGGACACATACAGGATAACTTGGATTAACACATAAAACAATTTTTATTCCGAAAAAAATTTGCTGTGAGATCATTAACCACGCTAGCAACGCCGTAGACAACAGCTAATATTAAATAGATTTATAGTCACCACCAATTAGACTTTTTGTGGGTTGACACACTTTTGCTTATCAGCGTCCAGTTATTATATTATTGTAGTTCAGTACCTGCACAGCAAGAAACATACATAGTTATAAAGAACCAAGGTTCAACTAACTAATCGAGTAGTTGATAGGTGTTCAAGCTAAAAATACTGATAATTACTCATGAAGTCCAAATAACAACAAAATAATAATGAAGAGAAACACTTTTCCTATCTGTTACCAAGAGAGTTTAACATCTGTATAATTTGGCCAACATAAACATATTTCGAATAGTTACCATTAAGCTATAGTTATCTCTTACCATTAGGCTATGGTTATCTCTTACCATCAGGAAAGAAGTGTGCTTATTCAATGTCTTGTTACATAAAATGTTCATATTAAGCTTAAGACGATACAACGATGCAAATACACAACCTTCACCGATACACATATCCTAGTTGTTTGCTAGTTTTCTTAGTTGCACAACTAAAGCTTAGCAAATAATTGTGATGGCATTTAAGTACAATGTTATTTGTTGTTGTTGTTGTTGTGTGTGTGTGTTTGTTTGTGTTCGCCCTAAACATAAAATAGTCCTTAACTACTCTACTAATGCATTTGTAATTTTTCGACTTTTGTTTTTTTTTAAGTTTTGGAATTTTAGTAAATAACTGCTTGTTAGCAATTCTGTGGTATTTCTGAAACATTATCTTTCCAAGATTTAAGCATGAATTAGATTTAAGATTAGACTAATTTCAAAGTCATGCTTTTATTATTATTAACATTATGGATGTACACAATTTTTAAACAATAGTAATAAAGTATCTATCTGGAAACTTACATATAACCCATTTAAACGAAGATAACCTTTAAGGGATTGTTGACATGTTGCCTATTTAGAAAAAGGTCTATTTTGTACATATTTTTATATATTTTAATTAACAGGACCATCATTCAGGATCAATCATTATAACAGGACCCTAATTGATGATTCTTGCACACAAGCTTCTGTAAAACTAAAAGTATGCTGAGATTTGAAGAAGAATGTATGCAATGAAGTTATTACTACATTTAGATAGTGGCTATTTCGAATTGCTTCCATGATCTAGGCTCTAGTGATCTGCTGTTGGTGTTTACTAAATAAGGTCCTAGTTTATCTTGTTTTTCAATTTTATCATAGAAACAATGGTGCCTAGGTTTGGATTAGTGACCAGTTGGTGACAGTCTTGCCACCTTTTGTCACCTTGGTTACACGTCTGCCAATCTCTTCGGGATAATGACATTACGATACTTCTGATATTATACTATGACGTTTCTGTTTAAGCTTTTTCATTCTTAAGTAATGTACGAATACAAAGCTGCAACAGAAGACTTAGATTATAAGTTTTTATTTATATTTTACTGTTTTATCTTTATATCTATTTAATTTTTTTATCTGCTAAAACAGACGAAATTGTTAAAATATATTGAGAAACGTGTTTTGATGACAAATAATTTTATTTTTACCCTTACTTGCCTTTTTACTTAATAAATAGAGAAGGATTCGAGGGCGAAAGTATCATAGCTCGTAAACCTGAATTCAGTCTTTTTTTAAAGACGGTTAAAGTGCCTTACCCATGAAACATTATTATATAACTTATATCACTAATTTACCCTTTGCTTTGGTCCTAAAAATATGTACTTACTAAAAGTAGATTTTTTGATTACTGATATTAAATATTTTAGGAAAATATATTTTTTATACTTATTCACAGTTTTATGCACAATCCAAAACACGAGCAAAGATTAATGACTAAATTATTTTTTTAAACTAATAATTTAATGGGCTAAGCATACCTTAGTTTATACATTCATGCTTTTAATGTATTAATGGTTAGAGAATTTTAAGGACAAAATGTATTGTCTAATGCCTAACTTAGACTAAATTATTTTGAAGGTACTAACCTAACGTTTAAAAAATACAGAACACTAGATACCTATTACGTATGTATTAAATGAAAATCATAATATACTTAAAGATAATAAGAAAAAAAGGCCAAAAAAACATTTCGTAATGTTTTAAGGCGCAACCAATCCTTTATTGCTTATCATATTTCTTCAGCAACATAATTTATTGAAACAAATAAACAAGTTTTACAAACTAAACACCTAATCAGACTGAATCACTGTACATACTACCTGTTACAAAGTCTTATTATACTAAAATTTCATTAGCGTCTTATTGTTAAATCTAAATTGTTCTAGTTTTTTTGCGAACATGTAAATAAATATGCTCAAGTATCTAAATTGCTAAGAAAGTAAAGGGTTATTAAACATTCCTAATTAGTAACATGCCACTCTAGACAGTTCTAGAAGTCATCCTCAGACTCACTAAAGTTTATAGTTAATAGTTCAACTGCGTAGAAACATGCACAAAAAGAAGCTAACGATAGACTTATAGTTAGACAGATTAGGACGATGACACAAGCCTCTTGTTAGGAGTAGTTCACGTTGATTAATGTTATATTAGAAGTACCAGGACATCTTGTATATACGTAAGATAAACTATGAGTAGTGCTAGACTGTTGTAGGATTATTTGATTGGGATTTAACCAAAATATCTAAATTTCGGAAAACATTTTTAATCCTCCTCAGTAACTCAATTGGTTAGAGCATTCGTCGGCTTGAGACGAAAGGTTCAAATCCTGTCTGGGGCGAAATTTTTTCTTTCGAAATTTATAGAAACATTTTAAATGTCAAGTCAAAATTAAACATAAAGTAAAGAAGCGGCGTTAGTGAAAGTCTTTGCAGCACCCTATTTTCTGAATTTTGTGAGAATGATTTAAAGTAATAACAATAAAATATCAGAAGAAATCGATCAATGCTAAATAAAAAATATCCCAATCTATTGTATATACAAGTGTCTGAGCACTTTTAATACACATATTAGTAAACAAAAAACAAAAATGCATAAAGTATAATTCGTACTGTGTCCTTTTTACTTGTGCCCGAAATTCTTCCCTGCTTTGTTCGGATCTGAAATGGTTGTAAAGAAAAATTGAAAACCATCACCATATCTAGTGAAGAATGTGCATATACTTATTACAATAATTTACGCTATTTTTTATAATTCCATTTTATTAATAAATTATATATCAAATAAATTTATTGAATAATTAATACCAAATATTATGTTATTATTAATTAACAGAATAAGGCGTTTAAAATTGTATGAATTCTAAATATAGGGATTGTTTTCTTTCTTCCTAAATTAAAGTTTAACATTTTTAGCTTGACCCAAATTAAGACGTATTAACAATTTTATTACCACCAATTTTCAATATTTTATCAACCTGCAATTTGGAATTGAAAGTTTTAAAGATTTTTACACCGTTATCGAGGCCCAGATCAATAACAGAGGAATTGTTTGATGAACCATAACTTTTTCTTCAATTAAGACCAAAATTACATATGTTTGAAATGAAATTAAAGCCGATATCAATGTGTTGACTGTATAGTCATAATAAATCATTATTGTAAATGATCGATAATGATCTTAAAGATTTATTGCTTTTGATACCTCATTCTCTTTTAAATAAATATTGATTATTTAAAATGTAAAAGAAACACGACATTGCGTTTTTGTCAAAATGTTTAAATTAATACTGTAAACGACAAATTCTTTAATGTACTTTACTTTACTTTTAGAAAGAGAAACCTCTCGACACTACCTTTTCTTGAACTATAATATGATTAATTAAAATTTTATAATTCTAAATACTTACCTAGTCCTATTGAGTCCACTTTTCTTTGGTTCACCATCAGCTTCATCGTCGCTTTGGCCTGAGTCAGTCCGATTACGAGCTTCAGTCTTCTCTCTCTGTGCCTCGTCCAAATTGTGGATTCCAACCAAAAGAGAGTAATCCATAATCTATAACAAAGTTTATTCAATCTTATACTACTTATCTTTCAGTATGGATATGTTTTGGCAACTATACCATTTCGCATCTATTTTGCGACGCCTAATGTGCATTAATCGATCATACTATACTTAGAGAAGTAGACAAATATGACCAGGAAAAAGGCAAATTCGGAACAAATGAAGAAGAGAAAAATTATTATGACATTTCACGTAAATAAAGATTTGGCTGCTTATCAGTGCTGTAATATACAAACATTCTGCGTACATTTTGTTTGCTGTACAAATTGTTTAGCGATACCACATACCAAACACAATAACAGAAAGACATCACTTCGCAGTTTAGGCATATTTGGAGAGCGAAACTCGGAAGTAAAAATTGTCAACAAAATTTGTAGATAAGTTTGATAAAGTCACGATCCTAGCGACGCTGAGCGAAATATGAGCCTTTATATGACTATGATGCAACAGTATATACAGAACCTTTGTGTTTTCTAAGATAGTGTGTAATCTGTACGTTAATATCTATATATATATACACGTGATGCCAAAACTTTGGACGCAAGAACATAAAATTTGGCACACTTATAGTTTATGTGTAGGAGAAGTGCAGAACGCTAATATTTTTAAATAATAATGCTTATAAAGTTCATTAAATCAATAAATGAAAAATTACCTACACTACCATGCATTTGACACACACAAACAACTACATTGTTGTAGACGATAAAAGTTCACAGATGGAGCACTAACTATTCAAGAAACAAAGTAGTTGGTCTTTATAAATGAAGTTAGCATTCATATCAACAAGATATTAAAATTTGGATATTAAAATATTAAAATCGTCGAATTTTGACCAATGGGCGACCACTACTTATTACTATTCTGTATCAATAGCACAGTGTAAATAAGAAACAGTATGGAAACTAAGCGTAGTTGATGAAGTACTTACCTACACTCCATTAAAGCAATAGGGTTGTCAATTGTCAAGTTATTTTTTTTTATTAAAACATTTACTGTTCTGACTTCTATAGTGATTAATCAATGCCTTCGTATAACTGCGAAGGCATTGATTGATCAAATAAAATAAATAAATAATTTCATGGCGTCGGTTGATCCCAGCAATATACGAATACGTTAGTGACATTTTTAAAATGATCGCGGAAACAAATAACATGACTACTTGTCTTGAGGCGGCATTACTGCAGCACTGCGAAAACCTTTTAGGGACCTTGTCACGTCAAATTTGTGAGTTCCGTTTCAAACATTTGTAGGTCGTTTTCATACTGGTTTAAATTTGTACTGTGACAATGATTTATATCTGTGATGAGAGAATAGTTGACCCTCAATACCTTAAAACTTTCCAATACACGACAATCTCTCTGCATAGTTTTAATGAGAGCGCTGTATGTATCTGCTTCTAGAAAGATCCCTTCGGTGTGATGTTCCATGAAGTCAAGATCCTTGTATGTTGGAGAACTTTTTTGTCTCTCCGTTTTACTTGCCTGAAAGAAAAGTAGAATTAATTTTAATATTATAAATGTGTTTGGTAGATTATACCGCTTTAAAGAAATAGAAAATATTTTTTTACACAGACCATTCAATGGTTCATTCAAAAGGGAATTCTAATATAAAAAAAAATGTTGCTCGGGATTGGAAATGTGCCCGGTTGGCGATAGGCTTGCCACCTATCACATTGTGGGACATAGTGTCTTCGGCTAGTCGTGGGTGCCCTGGTTATGCCTCTGCCTAGCTCTTCGGGGATATGGGCGTGAAGATAACATTCAATGGTTCATGCCTGCGCCCGTCGGGAATCGAACACGAGCCTCACGGTTGGTCGGTCAAGTCAGGTGTGAACGCTAGCACCTAAACCAACGAGGCGGTTTTTTTATATGATTATAAATGTTACACAATACATACCTACTTAACAGAGATCCATTTGAGGAGCAATCAATCCCAGGCATTCTTGTCAGTTAGACATTTTGTAATCTTACAATAACCTATTATTCTAGATAACTTAGATTTAATATTTTTTCAATTAATTAATTGAGGGGAAAGGATGGATAAATTGTAACACCGGCTCTTTTTAATTCATATAGCCAAAGTGGTTCCATAGGGTGAGCAAAAAACATACTAATCATAGAAGATCCGAACCTAAATTGACCTACACCAAGTTGATTATAGAATCAAACATATTTTATAATAAATTTAGTACTTGAACATGTAAAAACGGGTTGTAAAAAAACCCTGTATATCAACTTGTTTGGAAAATAACTGCACTTAATTTGATACATATTTTTTCTAATTAAATAAAAGTAACTGGCATCAACATGCCCATTTATACTTATAATTCGTTCAGGCAAATAATAAGCCTAACATCTGCACATTTTATACGTCGTATCAAAATTTTCTATTAACTTTTTAATGCATCACTTAAAGAAATTAAAAAAAAATACTTGACTTAAAATATTCTATCTAGGAATTTTTAGACAAACCATTATTTTTAAATATTCGTCATGGTCTAGTTTTCCGGTGTTGGCGTTGAATACCGTAAACACAACCAATCCTCAGTGACGTTTTTATTAGAAAATTGGAAAATCAATAATCTTGTTGACCGACCTGGGGATCGAAACAGAGACTTCATGAAGTCAAGTCCATCACCGGATCGCTAAACCAGAAAGACGAAGGCAATAGTTGGATTTCTGAGTCGGCGTTGAAGAAATTTCCACCATGAGATAGTTTTGGCAGAATATTGTACAACTTTCTTCTCATGTTTCTTGACTTACCTTACGCTTGTAAGTAGACCCCTTAAGATCGTATTTCTGGTGTAGTTTCACGGATGAGGGTAGTATGTTGTTCATGGCAACTAGCCGCACGTTTTTACTATTACATTGGTAGCAGTATAGACCGAAGAACTTTGGCAGCAACGTGCGGGGGTTCTGAAAGAAAAATTACCACTTATAATATACCATACTAGCTTTACGTACTTATATAATACTAGCCTATAAGGCGAACTTCGTATCGATTAACAATTATAAAATATACTAGTCGTTTAAACTTTTAACCCCATTATAGTCTTATGGGGGTCGAATCTTGCAAAAAGCTAGCCTGTTTGAATTCAGGTCTTTAACATTATGCGTATTATATAATCAAAATCGATCCAGCGGTTTAGCCGTGAAAGAGTAACATACTGATAGGTATACTTTCGAGTTTATAACATTATCTATACTAATATTATAACACTGAATAGTTTGTTTGCTTAGAACAATTATTTCAGTGTTAGATAGCTCCTTTACCGAGGAAGGCTATAAGACTATACATATTCACGCTGAGACCAATTGGAGTGAAGAACCGATAAAGAATGTTGCAAAATTGGGGGATTTTTCTCAGATTGGAAATTAGAATGGGATACGTCCTTTTAGGTATTTTTGAACACAGTTCTAGCTGATTATTAACATCTAGTTGCAAATAAATTTAACGAATATGATAAAATAATTATTTGTTTACTATAAACTAAATGTTACTTATTCGCCATTATTCAAAAGTACTTATAATCACATACTCAATTCCAAGTTCCTATATTGCATGAATCAATTTTCAAGAGTAACCCTCCAGATCATATATTTTTAATGATTTCCGAGCTATGATGTAACAAAAAAAAATAAAAATGTAGATTGTAGGCTATTTAGTATTTAATTTGGTTTAATTAGATGAAACATTTTTGATATCATATTTATTTGTTTTTTTTTTATTTATAGTGCAGTTAAAAAATAAATAAATCATTGAAGTACAATTAGGATTTTTAGAGTTATTTCAAAATTTAAAGCTGTATTAATATCATTTACTAAATAATTTTACCGGTTACATCATTACATTATATTGTACTACAGTACGAACAGACAGTCATTCAACCTGCCAATCGAGGAAAAGAATCAGTGTCCCGTTTTGAGCTAACAATAAAATGGATATGTTAAGCATGAACAATGAACATATTTTTTAATTTATTAAAGGTTTTGCAGTAAGAGGTTATATGCCCATAAACCTTACATACTCATATCTCACCTGATCGAGATTTAAGTAATATCCTGGCAGCAGTTTCTGAAGGAACTCTCCTTCTTTATGCTGGACAGTTTTGATGATGAACTCGTCATCATTGGTCAGGTAGAATATACTACCGGACGCACCTGGGTTGCTTAACTCCCGAAGAGGTGCACTGCACATTGACATCTGGAAGAAGGAATTCATATTTTTTATCATCATCATGTCAACAATCCAGTGGTGATCATACTTTCTGTTTTAAAAAATAACTTCAGGCTAGGATCTAGAATACTAAAATGAAACAAATTTGTTTTAAATCTACGCAGCTATTTAGAAATGGGACATTCCATAAAACCACCGGTGTCAGAATGCTGTGCAGCAACATGCTCTAGTTGAGAACCACCGCCTTACATATTCCTTTCATGTTCTAGACTGGAGAGTGAGGTAGGCGGTTAGGCAGTAGGCCAAATAACCCAGTCATGAGATAGTGAAGAACCTATGGTGTATGGGTAGCCTGCCATAAGGGGAACCTTGTGTTTGTTTAATTATTAGTCACATAAAAAAAGGACAGCTTAATCTAGAAAAATGTTAAACATTTAAACGACATAACGAACACAGTAGCAAAATATTTAATCACCCATTACGTCATTAATAGATGTAAACAATTAGCAAACTTAATTAGTTAATAGCGACCAAACCGAAACGTTGGGCATTCTAATGAATCAACCGATGAATCATTTGAAAATAATAACGAAATACACATTGTATCTATTTGTAAATAACTTTTCATGAATACGTATCTCCACGCCAAGTTACTTACTTGGTAGGCAGAGAGGATCGAGTGCCAAGAGTCAAGATCTTTGCCGACCTGTCTAGCGTCCGCCACATTCATTACTCTTTTCATACACTCTCCGATTTCTGAGAACTCATGACTAGGACTGACGTATGCCAGAAATCAACTTAATCGGGTGTAAATAACTTCTGTAAAATGTGTCGCCAAGATTCCGTTAGAACAAACACACATAATGCTAGGTAAACATTCATGTATATATTAATACGTGATGCCAAAACTTTAGAACCCTTTTTACGAAAATTGCGAGGACGCAGGAGCATAAAATTTGGCACACTTATAGTTTATGTGTAGGAGAAGTGCAAAACGCTAATATTTTTCAATAATAATGCTTATAAACTACATTAATTCAATAAATAAAACATGATCCACACTAGCATTCATTTTACACACAAACAAATATATTGATGATAACGATAAAAGAGTACAGATGGCGCACTAAACAGTTTGGAAACAAGTAGTTGGTCTTGAGAAATGAAGATGGCGTTCTTATCAACAAGATATTAAAATGTATTACGGTCGAATTTCGACCAATGGGCGACGACTAGTGAAATTAACTAGTCATCCACAAAACCTATCCGTAAATAGAGTAAATTCTTATTTATAATTTACGGATAGGATTTTGTAGGAGGTCGAAACAAATATCAAACATCTCGACTTTCAAATAAATAAAATCGCACCGAAATCGGTCCATTCATTTAGTGAGCTATAATGCCACAGAGACACGGACGTACACAAAAATTCGTCAAACTTATAACACCCCTATTCTTTGATTGGTGTTTATAAAAGCTCGTAAAAACAAGTGTAGGTCTAATATCAAACGTAAGAAATATCGGGTTCTCGGGCTGAGCACTCTGCTCGGCCCACAAAGTTCGGTGAAGTTGTAAAAAATCGTAAGATTAGCAACAAGTTAGTCATTAAAAAAAAAGAACTTTCGTTTGTGATCCGAGACCCTTGTAATCCGAGTACAGGCAAATATACACCAATATGAGAACGAAAACGTATACGTTTCGGACGTTTCTATGAAACGAACAAGTCGGCGAAGATCTAAGTATACTATTACAAAGTAAGGGATAGTTTACGAAAAATTCGACGCGTTAATCCCTTCACATACATTCGGAATTTTGTTATAAAGTAAGGGATAGTTTACGAAAAATACGACGTGTTAATCCCTCCACATACAATCGGAAATTCGTTACGTTATTTCGTTTCGAAAAAAATATGAACGCAACAAATTCATACAAATCTATGAACCCATCCCATACACCAGGAATTCGTCGAACGGAATTTGGGAAATTTTCGTTATTTTTTTACGGAATTCCGGAACAAAAATCCTAATATATGAGGCGAGCCTAAATAAATATACCGGTGATCGGAGTAACAAAAATCAATTGGGATACAAATTTTAAAACACCATACAATATATTAAGTCGGCCACGTACATTCGGAACTCCTTTACGCGGAGCCGTTTCGAAATTTCGACACACTGTCACCCTATCAGATCTACTCAAATTCCGTATGTAAAAACAACTGACACGTGTGGCAGGTCTATACATTTGTTTGTATTAGCAGCCTTCGATTTTTCAAAGCGGAATTTCTTAACAAAGTTCCGAATGTGTGTGGCGGGCCTTAAGTTTGTCGTGTCTACTGTTATTAAGATGCATGCACAGGCAAGTTCAAGAACTTTTAATATAATTAATAGCCTTGTACGAAGACACGCAACTGACATGATGTAAAGATATGTCGGGGTCAAAGATGGCAATGCTAAAAAAGGTAGAAGACTAAAGATGCACTCTCACCTACTTTAAAGTTATATTTCTCCGGAAAACTGCTTTAGCAGGGCGAATGCATGGAGATGGAATAGCATGGAAAATGTTGGAATCCCTAGCAGCGCAAAACTAATTCTATCGAGGCGGGATTAGAACTATATCAATTAAAAAAAAACCTGAGTTAAATCATGAATACAATTACTAGACTCTTGCTAAGAACTCGCGGTGTGTATAAAATACTACATACATACTTTCTAATAAATCTTTGGGTGTAAAAAAATACTATATTACTTACTAAGAAATCATCTGGCTGTATTCCGAACAGATCCCGGAAGTATCTGAATGCGATGGGGGCGTAAGTCTTGAACTTGAACTCGGAGTAGTGAT
>NJDC01002174.1:97681-107951 GCA_002245475.1 Calephelis virginiensis | reverse complement strand
GTCCCTTACGGGGTAGGCAGAGAGTATCGAGTGCCAGACCTCACGATCCTGACAAACCTGTCTTGCTTCCTTCACATTCATAACCATTTTCATACAAACACGCCGGTTTCAAAGACTCTTGACATCACCCTCGGATAATATCAGATTGATCTGCTCGTGAAATGTCAGCCTTGGTCTCCCCGGGTACCTACATCCATCCAAAAAAAATATATATAATGTTAACATAATATCATGTTGCTATAGAATATGTTGAAGCTTGTACTTTACTCTGTCACAAACGAATATTGCCACTATAATCATCATTATTCCATTGACCAACCGCGAAGCTCGGGATCGATTTTAGACAGGGGCAGGTATTTGTGGGATGAACATTTAAATGTCTGCACGCAGTATTTTAATGTATTAAAATCATTACATAACACAAGCACACAGTATGCACACTTTAGGGTTAGATCCAATTTATGTAATATGTCCTGAGATATATATTTATTTATTCATGCTACAAATAAATTATGATTACCATCATGCTCTTCCACTAATTTTCATCAAGCTATCATGCGGTGGCTAAATTTTAATTACGACCGAGTAATACCTACTTTAAATCCTACCTGTCCTATAAATAAATATGGACTTAGGTAGGAGTAAAATTAAGTTTATATTATAGTCTGTATCACATTGTAATAAAGACTATGACACCAAGTTGAACCTTGACGTACTTTACTCCGTATTTATTAATAAGTACGTAACTGTCTAATCGCCTCTGTGGTCTAGCGGTTCAGTTGTTGGACTTGACTGCATGATGTCCTGGGTTCGAATCCCGGGTCGAGCAACGATAAGAAAATTGGGTTTTTCCAATTTTCTAATAAATAAAATGTTGCTCGGGATAGGATATGTGCCCGGTTGGCGATAGGCTTGCCACCTATCACATTGTGGGACTTAGTATCTTCGGCTAGTCGTGGGTGCCCTGGTTGTGCCTCTGCCTACCTCTTCGGGGATATGGGCGTGAAGATACTTATTTACTTACTTACTTACTTAAAAAAATCATTAGTAAACGTGATGTAACCATAATATAACAACACCTTCTTTACGAGGAATTGACGCGTATTTTCGTCACATTTAACGGGAAGTTTTAAACTTTAAAAAAAGAACTAGCGCGCTTTATGCAGATCCACCCCAAATTTTAAAGATAAAAGGGGTAAAAAGTGGAAAAGACTGAATAACCAAATTAGTTTAGTAACATGTACTTTATATTACATTATACTCTCTGCCTATCACGTAAGGGACTTGGCGTGAAGATGAAAATGAAATCATGACCAGCACCGCTAGACCACGAAGACGAAATATTAGTATCGGTTATTATTAAAAGTTTTTTGTTACTTAAAAATTGAAAAATAACAGTAGTTGCCTGGTTACTAATCTGTAGTAGGTGATTCAAAGCGGCCAGGAAAGTCGATTTCCTAAATGCATCTATGCCTACCCGTACAAGGATAATAAGTATGACGATAAAACTTTAAATTCCGCAAACACAAAATGGCGAGCTATTTAAAAATAATTTAATTCGCCTTTTAGTTCTAGTAGGGTTGTCGATGGTCTATAAATTATAGGTACTTGGAGAAGTTACAAGGACAAAGTACTACAAATTACATTGGCAATAGCTCACGGTACTATTGTCGCTTAAAATATAAAAATAAAAACTATTAAACTATTAAAATCATAAAAACTATTCATAAATAACTGTGCTAACAGGTTTAATAAAAAAATGAATTTCAGTTCAAAGTTTACGATTTTTTTTTCTATTTTTGAGTAAAAATATTAATGTGGTTCGCAGAATACATCTACTTACAAAGATTCAACAAATTAGTTCTTATAAATTCGGAAATAAGTAGCTGCGATATACTGTCGGGCAGACAGACAGATAGAAATGACGAATGTAAGGGAACTAACTGTAAGGGTATTTTGGCCTTGGCTACAGAACCCTAAAACCCCACACAACCAGCGAAATCTCAATACGAAGAAATACACTAAATATGTTAAACAATAATAAGCTGAGGCTGAAATGCGTTTTATTGGAATGATATTATATAGGGTTTGATATCAAATCCATATCATTCAATATATAGTTACCTAATAACTGTAAAACGTTTTAGCAATCCATTTTTTGTTATCAGTACACAAGAGAATATTTGTTCGTGAATCACAGATATGCGGAAAAAAATGTTGATCTGGATATAACTACAGAAAGCGCAGTAGTTTATTGCTGCACTTGCTTTAAATCAAGCATTGATTGGAATACTTATAGAAAAGAACTATGAATAGTGAAGTCTATAAAAATAGTTAAATTTTATATACCAATAGCACTAAACTAGCACTAAAGCATTTTTTTATACTAGCATGTTATTTCAGGCCAATTTGAGACGAATGAATCTAAATCTAGATTTTATTTTTTATAAAATTGTTTTTTTTTAATAATAGATCACCCGCATGTAAATTTTCGGATGGCTTAAGAGTTAAAAACCTTACACACACTGAATGAATCGGTGAGAATTTATATTTTATATTTAGTTAGTATGGTTGACAACCCTAGACTCAAGTGACCTCTCAACTCGATAATCGGCTGGTTTAACTGGGAGTACTTATTGTAGTGTCATGGTCGTGTCATGCTCTGACATTCTCGCTGAAGGATCCATTGAACGAAATAATAATGCAAGTGAATCCAGCAAAAATAGTCTACTTGTCCTTACTAACACCATTCCGCAACTAGGTGAAAGAGTTTTGAGGCGACTCATTTCATCCGAATTGGCAGCACCTTTTGTCCTGTCTTCATCGTGAAAAATTCTTATCATTGCCGTGTTTTCATATCTAAGGATATGTTAACCGGTAAACTTACATACGAGACTTAACAGTCCAATCTCGGGATAAATGCAACAAATCACTACTAGATTCGGTGTCCATTGGCGTGGCCTATTTTTTACCACAAGGAAATCCATCCACTCGTTTGGCACCCAATAGCATGAAGTTTTCAATGCAAAGCCTATCTTAAAATACGACCAGCATTCAGCACCCTTTTAGTGAGAAAAAATAGGTTCTCTCAAATCAGATCAAACGCCTTGATGAATTCTATTAATCAGGACAGCTTTTTGTTCTCAATGCTCCAATTACCCGAAGGACTTTTTCTACAACAAAATTGGCTTTTTGTGTACATTCGAGAAGCGACATCTTTGATTAGCTTCGTTTAAAAAAATCTACGAGCGAACATTTTACTCTGCAATGAATAAAGAATGTTCTGGAAAAAGGTCACAGCAAAGTATTTAGAGCTACGAATTCACTATCAGGAAATCCGTCCTCTCGTTTGACAGAATTTCTTTGACGAGATGTACTGTAGAAAAGCTGCCTAACTTGGTATTGCCATGTTCTGCGGGAACCGGCAGTCTACGTGGGTAGTAAATATTTAAACGCAGTGAAGCCGCCAGCATGGTAGGCCAACTAACGCTTCGCATTGGCTAGGTGTCTAAGAATAAGATCTGTGTAAATGAAAGTCAATAATACTCACCACCATGTAAAGCGAAAAATAAATGTTATAAAAGGGGAAATACTGTCATTGGTCAAAGATATAGCTCACCGTGCGAAGTGAAAACGAAATAATAGGTAGTAAGACCCTGGGTTCCCAAGGCTGACCGACAAGAAAGACAGGATCAACGTTCCCAGTCAGTTGCAATGACCAAACTACAATAATGGATAATTTCACTAGAGCTACCTGCACTGCATTGAGGCAATACGTTTGTATTTTTTTATCAATCAAATTGCAATAACAGCGGAAGGTTCGAACATATATCGACCTACACCAAGATGATATATATCTTCTTCTTCATGCATTGTGGCCTATTTTGATTTAAGAGATAAAAATCACATTCAAAATGGGTTGCCTAAGAAAACCTTGGACAGAATATCTTTAATTAAGTATTTAGGCTCGGATCATAAACCATAATTACGTCGTTTACCAATAATATAAGTAAGTAATCTCATGGCGTCAGTTAATCTCAGCGAAAGACGAATAACGCTCGTGTCATTTTTAAAAAGATCGCGGAAACAAAATATAATAAGATGACCATTCATCTTGAAGAGGCACTCGCTGCCAAACGCGAATGCCGAATACCGCTTAGGGGCCTAGCCGATACCTTGTTGTGCTTATTATGACGAAAATACTTTATTTACACACTGAAAAATGCATATGTAGCGACAAATTTGTACGCAAATCTAATAAAATATGGTATATGGTTTACAGAAATACTCATACAAAATCGCGTGCTGGCGTTTAAGTAGTTTTATGTATTTTCCACATAAATATTTTATAGACATAATTTCAGAAAAAAAACTGTTTTATGTAAGCTTAAAAAATTACAAATAAAATTTTCATAATATTTCGTCCAAAATTTAATACATTACTTTACAAATGCGCGCACTGAATTCTTAATACAATGTTATTACGATGGCGCAGCAGTTAGTATAGTTGCTGCTCACAGCACACTCAGACAGAAAGGGATCGTCACCGTATTGCCATTCGCCTCGCTGTCAATCAGGCGTCAACTTAACATATGCACGTAACCAAACAGTATTAGCAGGTTGTAGCAGCAGCAGATGTACAGGATACATCAACTCGGCTACGGCTAAACAACACAGCGCTTACGGCTCGCCTGTTCCGATGCCCGGCGATTACGTTACGATTTCGATTAGTGTGCGTTGCAGTATGGAGTTTCATACAAACAATAAAGAACGGCTCGAGGCGATACGGTGACGATCCCTTTCCGAGTTGATATGTGTGCTGAGACCTTAAGTTTGCTGGCAGCTATATTTCGTTCGGCACAGTCTTAAGATATTGTTTAGAAAATTATTGAATAACTACTGTTTTTTTTCCTGTTCAAACTATAACAATCTGTTATCTCAACTATTACATCATACCGTAAATAGATTTGACGTTTATTGTGAAATCCATCTATTTCTCTTCCCATGATATGAACAAAAATCTTAACTTACCAAGTTGTATGGAGCCCATAATCTGCGAAGACTGGATTTTCTTGTATGTGATCTCTCCACCTTCGCCGACCCGCCGATGGCCAATCTTCCGGTCCGATTTGTGGACTTTGCTGATTGCCCCGGACGGGCCAACGGCCGGCTGAAAATTTACCGAACACATCATTTGGGTATATGATTATACAATCAATGTATTAGTATCGCTAATTAAGACGCATATCTACATAATCGGGGAGCACGGGAGTGCTTCGTCCGCATCAAGACGTGTAAAGCAATTGCGAAGTCAGTAAACTAACTAGCATTTTTTGAAGCTTTTCTTTAATACATTTTTTCGATGTTTTATACATACATATCTTCACGCCAAGGCACTTACGACGGTAAGCAGAGAGTATCGAGGCCAAACCTCACGGTCCTGACAAACCTGCCTTGCTTCTTCCACATATTTTATAAGAAAGAATAAAGTCATGTATAAAGAAGAATGGTAGACGAAAGATTGACAAAGCAGATATACAATGCGAATGTGGATGGATGTAGGTACCCAGGGACAATTAGGTTGACATTCCACGATCAGATCGCTGGAGTACTGTCCGAGGGTCATCTCAAGAGTCTTTTTGTTGATTGTTGTCAAACCAGCGAGGTTGTATGAAAAGGGAATTAATGTGGAGAAAGCTAGGCTGGTCTGCAAAGATTGTGACATTGGCACTTGATACTCTCTGCCTACCACGTCAGGTATTTGGCGTTAAGCTATGTATGTATATGTTTATATATTACACGAAACTTTTTATAATACACAAGTATGCCCCAAAGTCGTTGGGACATAAGTATACAGATTTGCCCAATCTCTAGGTATTGATTTGTGAATACCGAATAAAAAACCAGATACATTTTCGTATATATAACCTTATTATCAGCTTTGCCTGATATTTGTGATAGTAATTTGCAGTTTTCAAAGTTAAAAGTTGAAAAGAGTGACATTTCATATCACGCATTCAAGGTAAAGAGAGAAATTAAAAATCACATTCGATTTTTGGCTATCTTTAAAGATGCACGCAGTTTTTTTATCACTACTCTATATGGTGGCACGTTGTATTTAACTTTGTTGAGTTAAAATGCAGAAGAGAAAATTATTCTTTTGGTGTGTCGTGTGTTTTTAATGCCACCAAATCTCACACGATGGCTTAAGTGAAGATGCCACCGCTTTACCTAAGATCCTGGCTAATGTCTATTTTAAATAATTTAAGCCCGATAATTTAATATAATTTGATTAATAATTTAATCCAGTAACAACTTGAAGTACAGTACTTCTTCGGCTTTATACTTTTTACTTTTTTTACACTTTATACTTTTATTTTTAAATTGGCTGACCTAATCTAAATTTAAGCGAAATGATTAATTATGTGTCACAACAACTCTATATATAGATATTTTTAAAATACATCCGGATATCCGAAGTTTGTCGAATACAGCCGAAGCGCATAATTTAAATAGTACTACTGTAAATTAATTAATGTTGACATGATTTAGCTCATGCCATAAATAAGAAAAAAGAACACATCGGGAACGCCAAAGTCAATGCTTTATCATAGGCGCTCTGGACGGTTGTAAACACTGGTTTGCAATCGTTTGGCCTGTAGATTTCATTCAAATTCAAAAATAAAACGATGCAAAGAAAGGTTTCTCCTAGAATACCTTTGCAGGAGGGTAATTTGCATCCGTATAGAATGCCTATTATAACCTAGGAATTAAAAAAAAATATCCCATGAATTTATAAAAATATTTAAATTATCATTTAGAATCCTTTTAAACAGTACACTTACACTTTCACCCTACGACGCTTGATAACTGTTAGCGGATATCATGATGGTTATATCCGCTTATCATAATCTAATGTACACTTTTCATTGTTGGCACTTAATGAAACTCTATTCTAAGCGGTAAAATACACTTTCAATGTTTCATAAAGAATTTTGTATTTTCCCAATTATCACTACAAACTTAAAAGACCTTACCGTAAACTCTTAAAAATATTATTTCTATAGCACTATCACCGGAAAAATACGACCTGATAACATCCATACTAATATTATAAATGAGAAAGTCTGTCTATCCGTCACGCTTTCACAGTTAATGTACTGTACAGATTTTAAGGAAAATTTGACAAGCATATAGTTAAAGATCTGAGTAAAAACAACGGCAACAATAGGTATCAATAACCAAAACTAAAAGGACTATACTATACTAAGTGGACATTTAGCAATATGGTTATAGTACTGCTTTAAGAGTAAATGGTAAGACACCTGAAAGTAAAAACCAACCGAGTTGCGGTTGCTTCCAATTGCGGTAGCATAAGGGTCAATTCACACCGAGACGCGACGCGACGCGACGATACTCAAAGAGGCCAATAATTTCGCGCTACGCCGCGCGTCGCCGCGAGACGCATCGCAACGTCGCGAGGCGCATCTTAAAATCGTAGCAGGACGACGCCTCACTGCGCAGCGAGATGCCGCGAGGCGCAGCGGAACGTATCTACTAGCCGTATAGCCGTACGTATCTTCCTCTTCCTCTTCTGCAAGAAGTCCGATTATAACAAGATCCCAGTCTATCATTATATTTTCAATCGAGCACTCGACCCAACTGCATCAATTCCAAACGAAGTCTGAACGGAAATAGTAGAGAAGTCGCCACAGCGGCCTCAGGCTGCGCCTCGCGGCGTCGCGCGGCGTCGCGCGGCACCGTGAGACGCAGCACCGCTCTTGCACGCCGCGCGTACCGGCGATGCACCGCTGCGTCACGATACGTCGCGCTACGCCGCGAGGCACCTCGAGGCGCAGCGCTGCGTGGTGCAACGTAATCTGAATTCTCACAATGTAATGTGTATCTTTTCGTGTAGTGAATAAAGTATATTCTGAGTCGCTCTATGAAAAATGTGCGCGCAGCGTCGCGCCGCGTCGCGTCTCGGTGTGAGCTGACCCTAAAGATGGCGCGGTCACACCAAAACTCCACACTGCATACCCTCACACAAGAAGGCTTGCAAGCAACCGTTTCTCTATCTGTCCGAAAATACTACTGAATATCCTGCTTATGAATTCCGTGATGAATTATTATTTGTTGACTAAAATGTTATTAAAGCTTATTGTTTTTCCTTGTATACGAAATGCTACGAGTATATTATTTACGAAGTGACTAATTTCATTAAACATGCGGGCTGTTTACAACTTAGACCTAAGGACAGATAAGAATGACTCTCTCGATACTCGATACTCTTTGCCTAACCCGCAAGGGAATTGTCGTCGAGACATTTTGTATGTAGACCTAAGAATTTATGTATGTAGACCTAAGAGTTTCCCCTTGTTGGTCCGGGCTCCTTTGCAGAATAGACCATCTGCTTCCTAGCCAGGCAGCTAACATGTAACATCGTGACATCCTACTAGGTGGTAGAGTTTCGCAGCGACTCGTCCGGATTGGTCCAATGCTTGCCGTTGTCCGGTTTGGAGGGTAAGGTAGCTGGTAAACTTACTTTTGCTCGAGGCTTATATCCCGGCCTCAGATTGGCAACGCACCATTACCACCTTTGGTGTCTCTAGGCGGCGTGAATTTCTTACCACCAGTAAAAATCCGTTTGCTTGTTTGCCTTCCTTTTCCAGTATATTACAGCCTAATTAGTAATAGTACTAATGTATTGTTTTTTAAATTCTTTTTACACATAAATGACACACTTTTAAATAAGACGCCTAATTTTCCGTTATGAGGATAATCATACTGGCAATAATAAAAAAAAACATAAATAATGAAAAGACAAAACGTTTATGTTCGATTACTTTTTTTAATTTGTGGTTTTTTGGTGCCTCTGTGGTTTAGTGGCCCGTTGTTGGCGTTGACTACAGGTTGCTTGAAGTTGGTTTCGATTTCAGGGTCGGGTAACTCAAAACGAGTTTTTTTTTTAATTTTGTAATAAATCGATAAAAGTTTAAAAGCTAGGTACCATAACCTCTGGGCCGGAAAGCACATTTTGGTGGCAGGAATTGGTAAGGAAGTACTAATCGGGGCGACAAACAAACCGACGCACGCTCGTCTCCTCCGAGCTTCCTGGTAGGTAAGAAGTCAGTGGGCTTTAAGGAGTCCAGGACTAATTATCACGTGGGTAAAGCTGCTGGCAAGGACTAGTCATTGCTTGACTTACTATTGCAGTAGGTATCTTCACGTTAATATCCCCGATTATAGGCAGCTATAGGCCATAGGCCAAAATAGGCAGAGGCTCAACAAGATCACCCACAATAATTAGCCGAAGGTAGGTACTCAGTCTCACAATGTGTTAGATGGCAGATCTATCGCCAGCCGGATAAAAGCTCATTTAAATTGTCCCGGGAACTGAACCCGGAACCTCGTATAGTCATCGCCAACACCGGACCACTAGACCACTGAGACGGAATCATTGTAGTAATAACCTAATCTACTCTTGACTTTGAGGCTAACCGTATGCAAGCAAAAAAACAATGGCGGCTGCAGGGTAAGTGCGAATCAATTAAACAATGGACGCCTTCGAACCGGCTATTGTGTTATTCAAGGCAATTCACAACATTACTATTACACCAGGGATGTTATTTTATAAGAAATATTTAGTTATCATTTGTGATAATAATATGCATTTCAACCGTTATCAAAATCGTCAAAAGATAATGACTTAAAAATATGTGATTCCGATTCCAGTTAGGCTTCAGTCACACGTACAGTAGGGTTACTATTGACTCTCGATATCATGCGAATTGGCAATTGGAATCGTATATGTCATTTTAGGTATTGTGGATCATAGTACTAGCGGATTATTAACATTCAGTTACAAATAAATTCAACGAATCCGATAGAACAATTTATTGTTTACTATTAAATAATTTTTTTTTTATGATATTGGAAGGCAAACAGGCAGACGGATTTCCTGATGGAAAGAAATTCACGCCGCCTAGAGACACCAAAGGTGGTAATGGTGCGTTGCCAACCTGAGGCCAGGATGTTAGGAATCGAGTAAAAGGAAGTTTACCGGCTACCTCATCCTCCGAACCGAAACACGTCATGACGTTATGGCAGGAATAGGTAAGGCGGTGGTACCAATCCGGGCGAGTCGCTGCTAAACTCTATCACCTAGTCAGATGTCACGGTGTTAGTAACGGTGAGCCTATGCTCGCCTTTTACGAGCTGCCTGGCAAGGACGGAAGATGGTCTATTCTACAAAGGAGCCCGGACCACC
>NJDC01002174.1:68267-86796 GCA_002245475.1 Calephelis virginiensis | reverse complement strand
CCAAAGCATTCATCATTCATTTGACACGATCGCGAATATATTTTTCAATGTTGCTGGTGGACAAAATCGATCACGTTAAGTGTCATTAAGTAGGTATTACCACCATAAATAGTGATCAAATAAATAGGGATTTTGTTAATACCTACACTTTTGACACATAAGTAGCCCTGAAATTACAATTTCTACTTGTATGAATAATTAATATTCAAGTAATAATTACTATCGGAGTATATATTTAATTATTATTGCGTGTCGCAACATTCGCGAAGCCGTGGCTAAACTTTAATGTGACCAGTATCAATAATTATAATCTTTTTGGTATATTTTATTCTTCAATATTTCGTTTATAATTCGGGCCACAAAAGCCGTGTAATAAAAAAAATGTAGATGTCGTGGGATGCTACGAATACAAATGCCCGATACATGTGAGATGTGTTAGTGAACAATGTGATAAGCTCTTACAAGCAAGAAGCTAATTAATAATATTAAGTTTATGAAATTATGTAGGGTATAGCATAAACTATGTATCTATACATAACTAGCCGTGTTAACGGGTAAAAAAGGAATAATTTAAAATTTCGCCACGGGACTAAAATCTTCAGTAGCTCAAATACGAGTAGTTAGAGCATTCGTTAGCTTGAGACGAAAGGTTCAAATTCTGTCCGGAACGAAATTTTTTCTTTCTTTAAAATATATAGAGATTTTGAAGTAAAATTTAAATTTTGAAAAAATACTCTAGCCCTAAGGTTACGAAAACAGGGGACGAGAACTTTTTCAACCTACTGATTTTTATGTACGAAATTCTGATTTCGATAGAAGAAATTACTCAATATAAATATCGCGAATTTAGTTACATAAAAATTTGAAGTAAACATTTGAAACTCAAGGGTAAAAAACTAGTTTTTAATCATTACTTAGTTAAGATTTTGATTATTAAAAATAGTTAAAAATATGTAATAAATAATAAAAGAAAATATATTAAAAAGGGGATGTGTGTCATATGAACAATTATAGACCAGTAACTTTAGTTCCAGTCATTTCTAGGATTTTTGAAAAAAATAATGTTTTAAAAATTATACGGTTATTTACTTCAGTATAATTTATTAAAAAATAATCAAAATGAATTTAGAAAAGGCAGGTCTACAGTTTATGCATGTTTCGTATTAGTTAAAAAAGTAACTGAATGCCCACATGGTAAAAAGTTTCCTCTTGCTGTATTTTTAGATATGAGTAAAGCGTTTCATTTTGTATCATATAAAATTTTGTTAACGAAACTTGAGAGTTATGGTATTAGAAGTAATTAATTAGAATGGTTTAAATGCTATTTAGAGAGTAGAAAGCAATGTATTGAGATATCAAAATTGAGTGGAATCCGCAAGAAAGTCTATACCTCAAGTTATCTTTTTAATGACTGCGTGGTACACCGCAGTAGGTAGTGCTTAAGGACCATTGCTTTCTTTTAATTTACATAAACGATTTGCCTGATACTAAAAAAAATATATGCTGATGATTCTACACTTCTCATCAAGAGCAACAAAGGAAATGATTTATTTGAAGAAACTAGTAAGACATTGACTAAACTGATAGAATAGTTAAAATAAAGTAATCTAAAAACAAATCTTATGAAGACAAAATTAGTTGAATTTCAAGCACGTTATAGAGATACTAAAAAATTGGATGTTATTTTCAATAATACTGCTATTGAGAATTTAGATTATACTAAATTCCTAGTACTAAAAATTGATAAATTTTGTAACTGGAAATCAAATATTGATTCACTTTGAAATAAAATCAATAGGTTTGTATAAGTGTTGAGAAGAATAAGAAAAGTATTAGGATTAAATGTTTCTCTGTTAGCTTACCACGGGTATGTTCCTACCGTTTTGCAGTACAGTATTCATATTTAGGGGAATTCCGTAGAATTAACTAGGCTCTTTAGAGTTCAGAAGAAATGTATACTGTACTGTCAATCACTTACATTCATGCAAGCCACTTTTTAAGTCACTTAAAATATAATCTTTACCTTATTTATATATATTGGCTGTATGTGTATTTGTAAAAAACACCATCATTTGTTTCAAACAAATGCTGAAGTGTTAGGGAATTCACATTTTAGAAATAGTGAAAAGCTACATGTTCCTAACAAAAACTCAACATTTACAAAAGTAATGTGTATAGCATGTCCATTCTTATATACAACCGAATTCCTGATAATTTTAAATCACTTCCATTAAAAAGATTTCGCAATAACGTATTCAACTTACTTTTAGAGAAAACATTTTATAGTGTCAATGATGATTCCCCACAGATAAGAGTAAATAATAAAGTATTTCTAAGATTATTATTTTATTGCAGAAATGTTGGTTGCTGAGGAGTTTGTTTCGCCGTTTCTTCTCCTGTCTGGCTGGATATAAAAACGGTGGTAGAAGAAGGCAAATTGGGATTGTCCTGGTTGCCGAGGAGTTTGTTTTGCCGTTTCTCCTCTTGTCTGGCCAGGTTTGGAAAAGGTGGTAGTTAACGGTAGATAGGGTTAAATTAATTTACATTCTGAAAATTGATTGTATTAATCAATAGTCATATAATTAAAACAAAACACCGTGTGTAAATAGAAAGTAAATAATTACTTCATGAAAATAACTAGTTTGATAAATTCCTGTTAATATATTTGCACACTACAAGTTGGTAAAATATGTTAGAATGCCTAAATAATTTTGTAAAATCTTTGTAACACTCATATTCTTTTTCTTTTCTTTCTAATAAGCCAGAAAAAGAATCTGCGTAAAATACTCTTCGGCAACCAATATTGCTTTGATTTCATTAAGTTAATAAATATTTCACTTTTTGTGATTTCCTGCGAAAAATCTTTTATATCATAACATATTTTTGAAATATTTGCTTTAGTGAAAAATTAATTACCGTAATTTGCAGAATGCTACTACAGTAAAACAAGTCAGCCAGACTGCCTGCAATGGTCCTACGCTCTCTCAGAAAACAAACTCTCACAGCCTTAAATTAAAAAAATCACGTCGCTCCAAGCTAGAAAGAAAAGGAGAATCAAAACCAATTCACTATATTTATAAATACTCTATTGTAATGAAAAAGATAGGTGTTCCGGTGTAAGTTTAATCGTTATAAGTCGTACGTGTTTATGTATACATGTTTGTATGACGTCTTATGTGTCCGTTTGTAGCTTTATAATATTTAATAAATGGATGGACAGATTCGGATTCAGATACGTATTCGCCTTACGTATACGTTGAGTTGGAGTTATTAAAGAAAATACGACGCTGTACATACTATACAATTACATACATTATGTATATAATTTATTTCAATCACGTAGGCCCCTGTTTGATGATACAAAAGTTTGATTTTATTAAACTATATATTTTTTTATATATTTCTTGCATTTCTTTTGACTATCCATCGTAGGCCTTCTGACACATAGTTCAAAAAAGTCATTGATGTCTAATATGCTAGTGCGCTAGTTAGGATGTACAATACAAAATTACAGCTAGTCTTTGGGCCAATTTGAAGTACCCCCTTGAGCGTCCTCGCCTACAGCTGTTCCACAATGTTCCTCCTTTAGTATTAATTTTGTAGACACTCCCTTCCTCCTAAGCATAGCCCAGCGACATTCGATTAGTGTCGAATGCCAATATTAAATAAATAAAAATCAAATAGGAACAAATTATAAATGCATAACCTAGTTTAGCAGCTAAACTGGTGTTTGTCATTAAAAATTTGTTAAATAAGATCTCCGAAATGTATAAAATAGAGGTGAGACATAAGTATCGGATTAGGTTCCGGGATTAGGTATTTCATGGGATTAGTCGCATCTAATCCAAAAATATTACGTTACCGTTCCACAGAATCCATCTAATCCCGTTCCCACGGACTACAAAATATTAAATAGAATACCTACCTAATCCGATACAATGAATGTGGAATGCACGTTACAAAGTGTTTGTCTGGCACTGATCCGTGGATTCCAGTTTGTCTAGTGTATTCAGTTAAATACCTATCTATAGTGTTATATTATATAATATCTAATAATATAATTTGGTAAATTTGGTTTTTACCCCCCCGACGAAAATGGGGGTAACTATTAGTTTGATTAGTTAGATTAGATCGCCTCTGTGGTCTAGCGGTCCGGGTGTTGGACTGGACTGCATAAGGTCCCGGGTTCGAATCCCGGGTCGGCCAACAAAAAGAAAATTGTATTTTTTCCAATTTTATAATAAAAAAAAGTTAGTAGGGATAGGAAATGTGCCCGGTTGGCGATAAGCTTGCCACCTATTACATTGTGGGACTTAGTGTCTTCGGCTAGTCGTGGGTGCCTTGGTTGTACCTCTGCCTAACTTTTCGGGGATATGGGCGTGAAGATACTTTTTTTTAATACTTTGGCATGTCTGTGTGTTTCTTTGTGTGTGCGTGCGTGTCTTTATGTGTGTGTGTCTGTCTGTATGTGATATTATAACTTTTAAACGGGTGGACCGATTTTGATGCGATTTTTTGTTGGAATGATGATGTGATCGAAATTGTTCTTAGCTACATTGCATGTTATGTTGTGTGTTCTTGACTTTTTTTTTAATTTAAGGGTTACAGAATGTTGTAATAAATATTATTACTTTTTTTAATTATATTTTTAGATAGGTAAGTGTTGCTGTTACATTGTTACAATACAACCAGTATTGACGAAGACACAGTTAGACGTTTTATCATACGATGATTTTTTGCGGGATAGGCAGAGCAAATAAAACTGTTATAGAGTTTCCAGTTTTATTCCAGTGCTAATTGTAACACAAAGAAAGTCATAACAATGGTATTTTAATTTTTTATACATTGTAAGTTACACTACATCTAAAAATGTAAAGAAACATTACAGGTAAGATGACTGCTGCAGCACGGATTTATTTCGCGATAAATATGTTATGTTATGTATAAAACTTATACACTTACATATAACTTATACATATCATCTACTCCATTTTTCTGGATTCATGCTAATTCCGTTACGTGGATTAGGTAAATTCAGTGGATTAGGTATTCATGGGAATTAGGAACAGGTGGAACAAATCCCTAAAAACTTTATCCAACCCATCTCTAGTATAAAATATATAAGTAGTTCGAGAGGCTTTAGCGTAATGGTATTATTTTTATGCATTTCGTAGATTTTATTTTGTATAATCTGGTCACTCTGTTAATGCTACTGTCGGCACTCGGCCGTCATTACGTTTCCGCGGTACGAATTTTAGGTTAGAATTGTTCATAGCGTCTTCTTAATTTTATCTAAGAAAACATTACAAAACTAATAGTGAACTAACTAATTTAGTGCTAAAACGTAATAGCGTCAATTTTGTTATTCCAGCAACCGAGATAAATCAACGATTGTGCTCGAATTTAGAATTCATCAGTTGATTATCAACATCATTTGAAAATGGGTAAAAAAGTCAAAGAATACAAATCTGGCGATTTTATTTTTGCGAAAGTAAAAGGGTATCCTGCATGGCCAGCTAGGGTGAGTACTAAAACATAAACTATGTATTTGTTTATAAATAAATCTGCTTTGGATAGTAATTGTCATAGCGCGGGAAGACATTTTGAGTGACGCCTCTGATTCTAATCATATAAAACAGCGTCCCTCCTTTGCAACTGCTTTATAATTCAGTTTCCTACAATATGTATGAACAACTTTTGTATGCTTCATGAGGATTTTGTTTATTATATTCATTTATGTTTTCTTACAGTTCTAAGTAATGGTATATTTTTTTGTTTGCTAATGCATTATGTAAGAAAGTAAAAAGTGCTTTAAACATAAATTAGTAAAAATTTGTCATTTCTGTGACAAATTATTAATCAAAACTTAGTACTTATAGAGATAACTTTGCTAATAAGAAGTGATGACAATGTCTAAACACATTTCAAAATATTAGGTTGTTCATACTGTGTTTGTCCAAGTAGAGTTTCATTAAAATTTTGACTACCTGCTGACGGGAAAATTACAGGAATCCTTTTTTAGTTGATGTCAATGTCATTTTAACACAATCATAATTTGCTAACTTTAGGGTTAGATTCAATTTGTGTGACTTGTCCAGGGGTAGGTATTTATTTTATTTATTTTAACTTTCTGTGTGACTCCCATTTCCAGTCACTAAATTATTATTAATGTTAATTTGTTATTATTCATTATGTTTGAATGATGGTTGACTAAATGTATGACATCTGTTTCAAGCAAATATCAATCACCTTCATACATGATAGGTTGTCTATCAGTCAATTCAATGACTGGTAAAACAGGCAGTGAAACCTATAATGTAATGGCTGACTATGATAAATTTGACTAAAATATGTTTAGTGATTTTTGCTGTACATTGATATATTAGTCGGTCTCATTTTTTTTTTCATTTTATCAAATACCCCATATTATCAGGGACCTTGATTGTGTTTGCTTTATGGTATAATTTTTTTAATTTAATTTATTAGGGGTTGGAATAAGAGAGTAATTACTTTGGGGAAGGCAAAAATTTGAGCAGAGAGTTTAGTTCTATGACTACCATTTTGAAAATCTGTTTTTTATGTTTATATTTTAATGTATAAACATGGAAAATAATAGTAAAGGTTTATAAACCTTCATTAAATCTTTCCCAAAAAAGAACATACAGCAAATTCATGTTCATTAAGAAAAAGCTTTAAACTTCAAAATGTCTTGATATGGTTTCTAAGGCTTTCCCTTCTTCAATGAGAAGTCATTGTTATATTATGTCTCAAGATACCTTTCTCCAAGATTCCGCTGTTATTTTATCAGGGTCCTGGAGATAGTTTGCTATGTAGTGAAAATTTATATCTGAAAACAGAAGTAATATAATAAAAGTTCATGCTGCTTATAGATGTCAAAGATATTTATGGTGTGTTGCCAGCCAGAAATAATAAAAAAGTAAGAAAGGTTTTTTCTTATTGTTTGTTATTGTATTTAAAGCCAAATAATTGGTCTCATAATATAAAGCGCTGAAAAATACCTTTAAACAAGCAATTGTATAAATATATTTTCTGACTCTAGGGAAAGGGCTCTTAACGTATTTCATTAAATTTAGGCTAAGGAGATTTTAGGGGTAATTGTCTTGGTAGGTGTCATTTTTAGACAACATTGCTTTTTCTGTTTTTATGCTATGAAAAATTGCTCCAATGTTATTAAAATGTGACATTAAATTTTTCATTTATTGATGAGCTTATAATAGTATAGATGAGAAATTAGGCAAACAGACCCAAAACCAGACAATTGGTTTCAGTTCTGTTTGGGTATAGAGATAATCTCATAGAGAGATTATATGTGAAGTCTTGATTTCTTCTATCTATCCATATTTACTGAAAAATTAATCATTGTTGATTTTTTGGTTACAGGTACAAAGAGCTAATGGAAAGAAATACTTTGTGTATTTCTATGGAACTGGAGAAACGTAAGTATTGATTTCGTTTTTTCAAAATATAAACATGTCCCACAGTAAAAATATCATAGAAATTAGTTGTTTTGGGATACTAATTTAAAAAAAATGATGGATTGATTTGCTTAGTAATGTTATGTATGAAACAGGTCTATAGACATTCATTTGTAATGTGGTCTTCTGTTGAAACTAATAGCTTTCCTACTAAATTCGGTTGTGTGCTTATCCAGTTTGTATACTATAACCACTTTGGCTGTATTTTAAAGTTAGATTTCTACAACGTGTCCAAATTTGTACTATTACCTTATTTATTTCTGTCACTTAAATAGCAAGGCTTGCCACATTTTGAGAAAAACCAGTTTCTATAACGTCAGCCAATTGTATTCTCTTATTTATCTCTTCATTTTGTTATGACGTCTGTTAAACAGCTGTTATAAACCGTAAAAAATAAAATGTGTATTTAAATTAATTGGCGTTTCGTAAATTAAGGCCAGGCAGTGAATAGGCTACTATTTTGCATATTTATAGGCAAATAGACAATTCTATTTTCGAACTTGATTAACTACAATAAACTCGATTTAATAATGGCAAAGACTAATGTTATGGCTGGATAAGTATTTTAATAATGGCAAGTGGTTGTCTATACTAATATTATAAAGAGGAAAGGCTTGATTTTTTGTTTGTTTCAAATGAATAGGCTCCGAAACTACTGGACCGATTTCAAAAATTCTTTCACCTTAACAATGCTACATTATTCCTGAGTGACAGGCTTTATTTCATCAAAATCGGTGCAGTAGAAGCCAAGTTACGCAGGCGAAGTTGGGTGAAATTGCTAGTATTTTATAAGTAAATAGCTTCAGAAATGACTAAACTAGTGAATGAAGATCCTTATCTCACCTGATGAAAAGTGAAGGTTGAATGTGGAATATACTCAGGGCTTGAAGATGGCTATACACTCTTTCTTTAAAGACTCTTAAGTTGGAATGTTCTTAAAAAATCTTGTTAGCTAGTGGAAGTACAACTTTTTGTTAGTTTTAAAAGGAATATCAATCAAATAAGGGTGATAATCTGTTGTATGTAGATTCTCTTCTTACTGCTACTAAAATATTACGTACTACAATCAGCTTTCTTAATCTTTTTTAGAGCAAATCTTCCTCCAAACATGATATTTGATTATGCAGAAAATAAAGATAAATTCTTGACAAAGTCAGTAAAGCGACGTGACTTCAACGATGGAGTTAAGCAGATTGAGTATGATTTTGCCAATAATGTTCCATTGGAACAAGTGATTGGTATTTCTTTGGCTGTAAGTTTCTATTCATCTGTTTTCTTTATTGGATATAACATGAGCTAGTTTCTACACATTTTCAAATAACACTTCTACACATAATGTATAGTGGAAAAGTGCAAGTCATATTTAAAAAGTGGGTCTGGAAGGGCATTGCACGAAGTGCCAACGATGACAAGTATGAATTTGATGAGCTAGTTGTTTGCAAACCTAAGATATGATACTACTTTAAAATAAAACTGTCTCATGTCCGTATCCTTTAAACTCTAAATGGTAAGCAAAGAAACAACCAGATCACCCACAAGTCATAGTTTAAATTAAATATTTTAAATTAAAAGTAAAATAAATAGCTCCATCTTATTACATGCATGAATCTAACCCTAATAAAGCCAACTTACTTGCTTGTGATTTGGCTGTTAAAACATCCAATACAGATATTAGAATAATAGAATAGTCAATGTTTATTTTTCAAATACACCAATACATTTTAAATTTCGTCCTATAAAAAAATCCATCTCACTGCACTATTGTCACACTTTTTTTCAGACTTGATCTCTTCATAATTAGTTATTACTTACTACTATATTATATTGTTATATATATTACGATAAATATAAATAATTTTGTTTAGAACTTTTCATTCATTCTTCACTCTCTGCATAGGTTTTGGTACTGGCGCTAGGTACTTTTAAAAGATATTGGTGTTTAGTCGGACCAAATCTGTATCAATGTAACTCCATCAAAGATATTAAGACATACAATGTACATTTAAAGATACCAAAATAAATATAGTAAATAATACCCTAGAAATACAGACATCAAAGTTCATAATATAGATGTGCCTTATTGCCTGTGCCTTAATAGATGTTCATGCTAGAATTACAGATTACTTAATACATGTTATAAAAGGTAATTATTTAAATAAATAATAATAATAAGTAAATAAATCTTAAATTCCAGATACCAGAAGATGCTTCAGCTAATAATACACTAAATGATACAGCTGCAAATGACACAGTTGATGATTCAATGGCAGTGGATACATCGGTTGATGAAACTACTAATGAAGAAGTGAGTAATTTGTCTTTTACTTTTCTGGGCAGGTTGAGTACTTTTAGCTAATAGTGAGTAAATCAGTTTTGAACTAGTTCAAATATTCAATTATATACATTCATTCATATATTAACATTTGAAATGGAGCTGCAGCTCAAGTCAAAAATTTACAGCTCTTTGTTCAAGTCTTAAACTGATGTCAATGATGTCCAATGATTACAAAAGTTTACAGCTCTTTGTTCAAGTCTTAAACTGATGTCAATGATGTCCAATGATTACAAAAGCTGTAATATACTCAGTTGGTTGCCATATTGTTTGATTAGAGAGACAGCTCATGAAAATGATTTCCATCAATAAGTCCAGTTCACAGCTCCAGTTCATCTTTCTGAGCTGATCTGCTATTGACATGTCCTATGCATGTCTACACTATGTGCAGATGATTAACTAGTCAAAATTTATCATTAAAAGAACCTAATATATATAGTTAAATAATTTTAATGTTAATTGTTAGTGTAAAAGCGATGCAAACCGTAACATTACAACTTTCTACCACCAAATAAAAGTTGTTCTTATGTCATAATGCTGTACCACCTTTAATACATACTCTGAATTCTTGTTTGAGTTGCAACAATCTCTCTTTACTATTCCTACCTGCCTGCCTATATTTAACTACATTCCTGATTGGATTTTAATAAGAATACAATTTGAATACACATTGTGTTCTGACATTAATCCATAGATAAAAGATCCATAGCCAAAGTTGTTACAAAAAGATAATTAGCAATTTGTCGAGGGGACCTACATCTATACTCTATACCAACGGTAGACAACCAGCGGCCAGCGGGCCGCCTGTAGTACGCCGACGTCTTATTTGCGGCCCGTAAATGTTTTGTAAATAAGTTACACATATCAAAATAAATGCATGAACTTACAGCGGTTAACCATATAATATACAATGTATAGTGTGAATTCAGCCTAAAGAACGCGCTTCTCTGCGCCCGTTTAATTTGTTTAATGGGAAATGGCCAATTAATTATACGTGGTTATATCACAAATGTGGTCCACATTTACTTTTATTTGCCGCCTTGTGGCCCCCGCCTGCCAAAAGGTTGCCAACCGCTGCTCTATGAAAAGAAATGAAATTGAAGTGTCTGCTTGGGATATTTAAATAAGCGCTTATTACTACGTGCGTCTGAATGTGTATACGTAACATATACCAAATTAACATTTTTTACAATTTTTGAGTGTCTGTTCATTTTGACTAATCTATGATACAGTTGATGTTGACGAGACTTCCACTAGCAGGTAACTGATGTAATAAGGAGTAACATAGCCTGTTCTTATTTTATTCAAATAAATAAAATTGGAGTTTCTGTTAATGTTAAAATAACTGCTGTTTACTTCGTGCATCTGTGCATATACATTACATATACAAAATGATATTTTTTATAATTTTTGTCCGTCTGTCTATCCATCGGTCAGTTTGTTCTGGCTAGTTTCTAAAATGGGTGGTCCTATGTTAATAAGTCTTTCACTGTCAGGTATGTAATGAGTAACTCAAACTACTTCCATTTTAGAGAAATTCTGAATAAAACAAAGAATTGTTAATTGATAAATTTCACACGGACGAAGTCGTGAGCTCAGCAATCACTTGAAGACTGTATATTTCTACTTGTCTTTTCATGTTATAAAATAGCTAATAAGCAGACCTCTCTCGTGATAAGTGCAACTCCATATTTAACTATTAAACAATATTTTGGCCAACGCGGAACTCAACAAGGGCGAGAACTGACGCTACGTCGAAAGGGATTGCTAAGAAAATCGTCCGAGCTGCAGCACAGCACACTGCTACCCAAGTACAAATATGGAACAGTATGGAAACTAAGCGTAGTTGATAAAATACACTCCACAGAAGCAATAGTTATTTGGTTGTCAAGTTATTATTTTTTATCAAACAAATTCCAATAACTACGTAGTTTGCGAATGATATAAGTAGTAGTAGTAGTATATAGTAGGGATTTGTCAATGCACATGTTTGTGTGGGTGTGCCATTTTTGAATGTTAATAGGTAGTTTCCATACCATTTAATATTTGTACTGTGCTGCTACGTAGTTATGACTGACTGCATCAGTGGAAAAATTTAGTAACCTACATTATCAGTTTAGCAATAGCAGGTGATGCATTTCTTACATACTGAAACTTATATAACTGATCCATCAATCAACGGTGCAATTTAACTATGCACCTCCTTAACCGGTGTTTTCAGTACTCTACTGTTTTATGGAAAATGACAGCAAACAAGCACGTGGCTCCCTGATGGAAAGAGAGAACAGTGGCCTATAGATTTCTATTTATGCTAAAGGTAAGTCGGTAACTTTAAATGTCTCTTTCTTTTTTAAAGAAATAAGGTTTTATCAAGTCTTAAGTCAGTTTTTCCCAAAGTTTGCGATAACGCTCCCTTGTGAATGCTAGAAACCTAGAGGGGTAAGGGGACCAGAAAAAATTGGTTTTATTAAACTCAAGGTGAGACAAATATGTTATTATTGAGGTTTTTGAGGTGAAAATAAAACGTGAGGGCTCTAAAAGTAACTGATTTTCAAAGTGTGTGTTACATGAAGTAAGTTTGGGAACCTTTGCTATAGGTGATTTCACTAAACAGCAAAAAATACCATTGTTCTAGAACACAACACAAAAAGAAGGTGCCGTGGAAGATTCTGATGACACAACAGCACTGGTTATAGACGAAGGAAAGGTAAATATTTATCTTAATATCAATTTGATTGCCTGAAACTTTTAGCGTGGTGTTTTTGTGCCATTGTATTTGACTTTAAAGTATTATTTTAAGTGAATAAGAACATATATTTTTTTTAATTACAAGATTATGAATTGTTTGATTAAAAATTTTTTTAATAAAAAAGTAGCCGTCCAGAAATCCAGAAAGAAAGTATAAAAGAAAAAACTTGTATAAAAGTTGTTGAAAGGTTATTTTATGCGAATGGAAGGCAAGCAAGTAGTTGGTTTTCTTTATTGTAAGAAATTCACATTGCCTATTATATGTTTTCATTATTTTTGTTCAGGCTAAAGGCCGTAAATCTGCAGTTAAAACTCCAGCTAAAGAAACTCCGAAAGCTCAACCTAAAACTCCCAGAGGCAGACCGAAGAAAGATGACGCAGAGGAGGCAAAGGAAGAAGAGAAAAAAGAGGAGGAAATAGTTAGCAGGAGTGGCAGGAAAATCCGACCTAAGAGGTAAGTGCATAATTTGTCATAATTATATTATATATATTATATTATATATTATAATATATCATAATCACCAGTCTGCAATGCAGTATGCAATATTTTTATAAATTATTTTTCACATATTATATGGGATGTTCCTAATTATAAATAATGTAAAAACAGCACTATATTTTTTATATGTTGATTTGTTTTTTTGTAAGACATGACAGATGAATATACAGTGTCCTTAGTTATAACTGTTAAAATAGATCTATTTTTGTAAACAATTGTTTGTTTGTTGTGTTGTAGTACTGTAGTATACAGTAAATTTTATAAACTTGAAGACTGCCGCGGTAAAGCTATTGCATAAGCAGGCGTAAATCACCAGTTTACGGGGCAAAGAGGAGGATAACGCATGCGCATTAACGCCGATACAACCAATGCCACCTAGAGGCGAGTTGCTGAATTAAAGAGACAAGCGTGATCAAAAAGTCATTAAAAGTTCTGCTATTCATTGATAGATGGCAAAATGTATCATCACTGTGCCAGTCGGAGTGGGTGGTGTTAGGTTATTTTCGTTACGGAATTTCTGGATTCGGTCTCCACGCTCAAGGCCCGCGATAGAAGCTAAGCAATAGCTTAAAAAAATACCTAAGATAGCTTTGGTTTCTTTAATATACTTACCTACTGAAACTATGTTAATATAGTTTCCTTAGACAAATAGGTTGTGGGGTAGAGATTGCTTCGTCTAGCGATAATGGCCTTTTGTGTTCTACAAACTATAAACATATGCTTTGATAATGAATACTTATTTGTATTTACTTTGGTGTACTTAATTTTGAATGTGCGGAATAGAGTTTATTCATTCATTCACTATGAATTATATGTTATATACAATTTGTCAAATTCTTACTGGATTAAACTGAACATGAGCATAAATTTATATGCTGCTGTTAACATTAATCCATAGATTGATTTACGTTACGGCCGAAGTTAAGTCTGCGAGTTTTGTCTTAGCTTGCGATCATACGTACATTTTTTTTACATTGTTTATAATCCCTGATTCCGTTGCCCTTTTTCCTCATTATTTGAGAACGTCATTGCCGGCTAATTAAAAAGTATCTTCAAGCTCGTATGCCCGAATAGGTAGGCAGAAGCACAACCAGGGTGCCCATGATTAACCTAAGTTGCTAATTTCTTTTTCTAAACTTTTCTAATATAAGAAACAGAAAATTAAGATAATAATGTAAAATACGAATATTAACTTGGCAGCTTGGTGGTGGCAAATGTCGCTTCAAGAAGGTCTGGAAGGTTCGTGAGATCTTAGCACTTGATGCTCTGTCTACGCCGCAATTGGCTTGGCGTGAAGATATGTATGTGTGCCCACTTGTATGATAAAATAGCTTGCGTATTCCAGATATGCAGATGAACAAATAGAAGAAAACACAACGTTGCCTTCTCCTGCGGTTAAAAAACGGCGTGGTGCTTCACCGCCCCCAGTTGAAAAGGACAAAGAAAAGGAAAAAGACAAAGACACAAAAGATAAAGACAATAAAGATGCAAAAGATAAAGCCGATAAGAATGTTAAGTTCTATACTGTTCCTCAGGTAGATTTTAAAAACCTTTTTTTAAATTATTTTCTATGTAAAAAACTAATCAGAACCACATTTTACTCGTCTGATATAAAGCAATGTTGGGGTCATGGAGTATTACAGTGACTTCTAAGGTTTCGGAAGTAGTCTCACAAAAGTGGAGTGCATTGCAGGAAAGCAATAAACTGGTTCGAGTGTGTATGGGGGCGATTTAAATAAAAAAAAATGCTTGGAGATGTCTGCTCACATCTTTATGTTTGACAATAATTAACATTTTCTTATGTAGCATTATCTACGTTTGAAATACGAATTTAACATTTTGTTTTAATTTCAATTATATTGTATGTGACTGTCACATTGAATGTACTGGAAAAAACTATCAATTTTAAAATGCGTGCGATACAGATGGTAAAACTACTAATTTTTAGGTAAAGTTAGTCTGTGTGCCGAATTATACTAATAGCTTTATGTGAAATAGGTGGAAAGTCAAGTTTATGTGCCGGTCACAACCATACAGTGTTAAAAGTGTCACTAGTAACATAAACGGTCTAACCGAAATAATAAGTAATATTATAAATGCGAAAGTTTGTAAGTATGTATGTATGGATGTTTGTTACTCTTTCACGCTCGAATGGCTGAACGGATTTGTCTGAAATTTGGAAGACAGATAGATTGTGACCTGGATTAACATATAGGCTATTTTTAATCCCGATCGCGCACCGGGTTTCTGTGAAAACGCGGGCGAAGCCGCAGGTAGCAGCTAGTAATGAATATGTACAAGTTGCATGAAAGCTTTATTTTTTCAACTTGTTTTTTTTTGTTACAGTCTAATATTGAAGATCTCAAGGAACCATTTGTACCAGGTAAGTTGTGTTAAGATTCTTCAAAATGTACCTATACACAACTACACACAAACATAATATTATGGTAATTAATTGCTTCCAAAATTTATTAATTAATTTTACTAGTGGAACTTGCCCATTGGTCAAAATTTAACTATATTAAATTTGAATTATAAGTTGTTCAATATAAATTATTAAATTAAAATGTAATGTTTAAACTTTATTAAGGTTCTATTATTAATTATCTTTTTGAAAAAACGCTATCTTCATTATGAATGTAGTTTGAGCACCATAAGTGATCTTTTATCGTTATCAATATTTTTGTATGTGTGTGTCAAATGAATGGTAGTGTGTGTAATGTTGTATTTAATGATGAATGCACTTTATAAGCATTATTATTTAAAAAAAAGGTTTCTGCACTCTTCATACACTTGAACTATAAATGTGCCAAATGTTTTCATACTCCTTCATCCTCGCAATTTTCGTAAAAAGGGCTTCAAAATATTTGCTTCACGTATTAATATTATGATTATAAACATTTTCCTACTGCCATTAAGTTTGTGTTCCTACTCGGTCTATGGCTTTATTTTTTTCATAAAGTAAATATATTAGTAACAATACGAAAAATGTGTATTCGTCACAAAAACATTTTCTATTATGGTTTTAAATCCTACTTATTATAAATGCGAAAATTGTTTGTGAAACGGTTGTTTATTACTTTTTCACACACAAAGTATTGAACGGAAATAAATATATGCTACAGTTTCTAAAACAATATAAATTGGTATGCGGGCAAAGCTCTAAGTACAAACTAGTGTTGTAAAAAATCCCCCAATGTCGAATTTTTTGTGACAGGAATATGTAAAGTTTTAGATAATATATTTTGCCACTTATTTTACATAAACTGATTACTCACCACGCAGTTAGTGCTCATATTACGAAGTCGCGTATTACAAAATCGCCGTATTTGACGAAAAGTTAAAAATGCCAACTTATCACAAAATCGTATTTTCAGATAGACAATCATCGTTCACTAAATATATACCACCTGCAGCTACCGAAAATGTAACAATTTTTAAAAATATGAAACCCACCAGAATAAGGCAAAAATTTATACCACCTGTAAAAAGATATAAAAATGATGACGACGATGATGTAAAAAATGACAACAGAAATTTACTCGGAAATTCTAAGTTTGATAGGTCAGGTCCCAATGATGGCTATACTCAAATAATAATAAATAGTAATCAAACGATTTTTGACAATTCTAATAGAAACCTAATTAATGATACAAAAGCAAAAGATAACAATGTCTATTTACCAAATATGAATGTTGAGAATGAGCCTTTATCTCTTAATAAAGAAACCACTAACTTTAAATATAATTGTACAGATGTAGCTAATATAGTTGAATCAAATAATGATTCACAGGAAATAAGTAGTTCAGTCTATGTAAATGATAACTTGTTCCAATTTAAAACAATAAATATTGATACTGTTCAAAACAGTACACAAATAAATAAAGAAACAATTTTTTTCGATGAAAAACAATCTGAAAGTGACAAGTTTTTAAACACATTTGATAGAGAAGCTTTCACAGGTCGCCAATATGAAAACTTAAGTTCTTATGAGTGCAATTTAAAAAATGAAACTTGTAGAATCAACAATTTTATTGATGGTAATATTTTAGAAGGTTTTAATGCATTAAACATTGATGATGTATATAAATTAAAAATTAGTAGATATTCACAAACATCAGATAATCCTAACTGTAATAGTCTTCTTCAAAATAGAAATGCAGCTGATGTTACCAAATTCCAAACACTAAAAGAAAATTATCCACAAGTTCTGTCAAAACATGAAAACGAAAAATCGAATTTTAATAAGAAATTCATAGGAAATGTAATTTTAAGTTCACTAAATGTATTAAATGACGAAGAAATTATCCTATCTCAGTCTGATTTATCTCAGATATCTGACGAATTCAACACAAATATTCAAAATTTAACGCAAAATAATTCCTGCACATCTGTAGCATCGTTAAATAAGACATATAAAAACCTAGACGTAAGAAGTGTTGATAATATAGATATATCTGATCTTAATTTTCAAGATCTTAATAAAAACGTTATTGATAATAAAATACCTACAAGGGATGAATTTTTAAATCTTTTCAGAGAAAAATTTACTAGTAATATTAAAATACCAATGTCAATTGAATTTGGGGATATTGGATTTCAGTCATATTATTCTGATTACATAAGAGATTATAGTTATAGCAATTACGAAGATGAACGCGAAGCCATAGCGAAAATTCTAGAAGTTTATCCCAAAGAAAACAAAAAACTTATCGCTATGAAAAGATCAAAAAGGTTTTAGTGCGACAAAATAAATTAACTGTCAATACTGTTGAATAATAAAATTTTTTTTTTGTTTAATTTCTAGTAATAAAGTCCTTGGTGTACGCTTATATTTGTTACTTTCATCAGTCTATTTAGAATGTGTTTTGTTTGGCGACGGTATATTGTTGCTATACATGATGTCTCAAAGGAAAGTTTGGATGTAATTTATCAATTTTAAATTAAACTGTTTTGAAAATAACAAGATAAAAGTAGCATCAAACCTTTTTATTTAATGCCCATATTGTGGGAGGTTTATAAACATAATTATCTGGTTTGTAAAATAACGTCTTGTTACTTAATAATGAGATACAAAAATATTTCGTAATTTTAAAGAAAAAGTTTTATGAAAATCGGTTTGTGATTTCGTAGTTTAGCTGAAGAATAAGTACTACGTACAGAAGACGCACTGATTTACAAAATGCAAGCAAACTTGAATCATACGATTTGTAGCAAAGGCTCATATTGTGTTGAGCAAGTAGACCTGTATAATTAAAAATTCGACCTAATTAATTTGGCCCAACCTCCATTATCGTTAAGCGTAGCTAAAATAAATAATTTTAATACTGGTTTTAACGTGAGAATTTTAAAGTGGTATACGTCTGAATCTACGTAAATTGCGAAGTACGAGGGTAGATCCAAAAGTTCGTGGCCTAACCTACATGGAGCTATGACATCTTTTTAAAATCCACC
>NJDC01002174.1:53789-67551 GCA_002245475.1 Calephelis virginiensis | reverse complement strand
TAGGAAGACCAGGTAGCCGATAAACTTACTTTTGCTCGGGGTCTAACACCCCGGCCTCAGGTTGGCAACGCACCATCAGCACCTTCGGTGCCTCTAGGCAGCGTGAATTTCTCAATTTGCTTGATCGGAAATCCGTCTGCTTGTTATTTCCCCTAAGCGGTAGGCAGAGGCACAACCAGGGCACCCACGACTAGCCGATGGCACTTAGTCCCACAATGTGACAGGTGGCAACCAACCGGGCACATATTATCCAATCCCGGGCAACGTTATATTTATTAAAAAAATTAAAATATACATATCACCTCTGTGGTCTAGCGGTCCGGGTGTTGGACTTAACTGTATGAGGTCCCGGGTTTGAATCCCGGGTCGACCAACAAAAAGAAAATTGGATTTTTCCAATTTTCTAATAAAAAAAATGTTGGTCGGGATTGGAAATGTGCCCGGTTGGCGATAGGCTTGCCACCTATCACATTGTGGGACTTAGTGTCTTCGGCTAGTCGTGGGTGTCTTGGTTGTACCCTTGCCTATCTCTTCGGGGATATGGGCGTGAAGATACTATACTTTACTAAAATATACATTTTCTATTTTTTCTGTTCCTTTGCCCGGGCATCGACTCCGGGACCTCAAGAAGTCAAGTCCGACGCCGCACTGCTAGGCCATCTCTAATTGACATGACTGAATCACTTTAAAATCACTTCCTGATGTTTATATTTTTTTATGATATTGGAAGGGAAACAAGTAGACGGATTTCCGGGTAGTAAGAAATTTACGCCGCCTAGAGAAGCTAAAGTTGGTAATGAGGCCAGGATGCTAAGCCTTGAGCAAAAGTAAGTGTGGCTGTGTAAGTGGTCAACGGCAAGTGTTGGCATTATGGCGGTAAGGATCGATTAAGCGGCGGTACCAATCGGGGCCCGTCGCTGCGAAACTCAGTTGACAGGAAAGCATCTGCCTATTCTGCAAAGGAGCCCGGACTAACACGGAGTTATATTACAGTTTATATTGTCCGCTAGCGTGTGCAACTTATCATCGTATACGATTTCAAATACTTCTCAGCTAGATTTTGATATTAAGCAGCTCAGCAAACCTTGTACGTCTTTTACCATATTACTTGTACGCCGCGTCGTCAGTTTTTACCGTTTTTTCTCAAGATATTCAATGTACAATGGCATGTCATATATTTTCAATTTCTTATGCATTAGAAGAAAGGTAACTTATAGCTCAAGTTGCGGAACGCTCTAGTGCAACTCTTGTACTTAACGAAATATGAAGGGGATAGCTGCAAATAGGTACTTTCGCGCACACAATACAATAATTATGTTAAAGACTGGGGTCTATTTCAATTCACAAAGTTTTTATGTTATGAAATAATTTTTAACAATTTTATACGACCGACGTAAAAAATATGAATTTTTAAATGAAAAACACTTGTCCTGTTTTAGGTATCACTTATGTTTTATTATTTTATAGGTCGGTTTTATAAAAATCGGAAATTATTAATTGTGTCAGTTTTTATTTAAACCATAAAAACCGAAATTTGTGTATAAGAGATTGGAAAAAACATTTATGCAATCTAGGCTGCCCTTTTTCTAGTCTGAGTCTGACAAAGGTGTTACGGTAAAATGGTATCTCGACAGAGCCTTTTGCTCGTTGAGGGTCGGGCTGTGTTGCTTCGGTCGTCGACACCAGCAGCATCATCGTCATTAGAATGAAGTCTCGTCTCGTCTTGAAGAATGCATCAACGCGAATAATGACTTTTTCTGTCATCAAAATTTTTGGCAATTCCATGCACCCATAAGTAAATCTTTCATGCATTTAGTAACACTCTGTTACACATTTTTGCTGCTTACATATTTTATATCGGACCATACCGTTTCGATCGGATTTAAATCTGGGTGGTTTGATGGTAGTCTAAGCTCTCGATGGCCTTCTTTCGATTTATCGAAATGTTTTGAATCTGTTCTTGTTTATCTTGAAACAAATTTAGAATAAAATTATTTAGACCGCGACTGTACAACACTGGATGTACGCGGAACGTCGTATTTGTACGGGGGAGGGAATTCGACTGGATAGCCAATCGGCGCTACGCTTATCTGCCATATACTACTCTAGTCCCCCTAAGATACCTTATTTCAATCAGAGATTGAAATTCGTTCAGTTGCTTTATATCAAATAGAGTCAAATTACGTAAGCGTTCATATACTTTTGCTTTTTAAGTCTTAGAATTAGCACTTGTTTTGCATCGACCAACCACGAGCCTCGGGTTCGATTCCCGACGGGGGCAGGCATTTGTGTGAAGAACATTTAAATGTCTGCTTTTCCGAGTCTGGGTGCTTATTAAATTTATTGTGGTATCTATTTAAGTATTTCTATGTATTACAATAGTTGACTAACACCCATAACACAGGCATATAATTTGATTACTTTGAGGTTAGATTTAAGTTCTGATTGTAATTTGTATTTTTAATCTAGTTTATATTGTAAATATTATTATTGAAAAAAGACAAGCTCGCTGAGTTTCTTTAGCCGGATCTTCTCAGTGTGAGGCCGCGATTCCGATCCGATGGTAGTTTATAAAAATGTCGACGCGCACAAATACCACTTGTATGGTTCAAGTGAATAAAGATTATTCTGATTCTGTGACTTGTCCAGGGATATTTAATTATTTGTTAAGTTTGTATGAAAATCAGTAAAGAAGATAAAATCCTGGTCCGTGAAGTATGCCTATTAACAGCCGAGCGCCTACTAGCGATTGTCGACCTGAACGCTAAACTCCTTGTTAGAATGGGTGCCTGAAGATAAATAAACTGCTTAGTTTGTAAAGTTAAAGCGGGATGCTTTAGGTCTAGTTTCGTTATACACTTTAAAACGCTTGACTTGGTAATTTTGTTGCGAATTCACTGAACTAACTTTAAGTTACCTACCTTCTTTTCGCGATGGTAATAGAAAGAGACAATACACATTTAGTGCTGTCAAGTGTCAGATTAACTTGTATATAATATTTCTACAAATTTTTGATCTATGTATTCCTCGGAAAGCATAGTCGCAACATGTCCATCAATCTCTTTTCTTTTTGTTTTATCGGAAAGAGATAGCATACACATGAAGTAAATTTAGTTAGTGTTTAGAATTACCGCCACTGTACTTTTCACAAAACAATATAAAAAAAATGTTTTAAAAAAGTGTGCAGAATGAACACTTTCAATACAATGCAATTCTACAAATCAATGACAATGGAAAGTATAATCTATTACATTAAACATTAGGTGTCTAATCGCCGGTGTGGTCTAGCGGTCCAAGTGTTGGACTTGATTTCATGAGGTCCCAGGCTAGAATCCCGGGTCGGGCAACAAACAGAAAATGTGGTATTTCCAATTTTCTAATTAAAAAAAAGTTGCTCGGGATTTGATATGTGCCAGGTTGGCGATAGGCTTGCCATCTATCACTTTGTGGGACTTAGTGTCTTCAGCTAGTCGTGGTTGCCCTGGTTCTACCTCTGCCTACCTCTTCGGGGATATGGTGGGTGCCCTGGTTGTCCCTCTGCCTATCCCTTCGGTAATATGGGCGTGAAGATACTTACTTACTTACTCATTAGGTGACGGTGAGCGGGACAATATATTGATCGTGTACCTACCGTCGGGACAATACGCGGGCCTCAAGCTCTTCCAATCAAGACCTTCCAGCTTCAAGAATGATGCCGCGAAACTTCAATGGGATAGGCAATCCGCTGCCAGTGCTATTAGGTTGAAACAGCAACTGGGTAAGTGTAAAATAGTAAATAAATATAGATGGGTCATATGAACCACCAGGTGACCTATATAGGACGATATAAGAGCATAAAATAATAAGATTCAGCACTATGCCGTAACTTATAAGATTTCCAACTGAGTGCTGGTGAGAATTCAAAAGTGCAGGTAGAGTGAGTACATTTTGGTCATTTATTTTTGTAAGGCATTGTTGTCATTGGATTAGAAGCTGTTTTGAAACAGTATGAAACTGATTCCGTAAAGAATCAAGTGACCAAATTTACCCCGGAAATTGTTAGAATATAAAAAAAATCCGGATCTGTGGCACACCATTTTTTACGGCACTACGCGCTTTCTTATTATTTGTCATGGTTCTGTCGATGATAAAAATGCCTTACAAAAATAAAAGATGAAACTGGACTCACTTCAATTCTCACCTGCACTCCGTTGGACAGCTTACAGGTGACGGCATAGTGCTGAATCTTATTATTTTATGCTCTTATACCGTCCTATATATGGCACCTGGTGGTTCATATGACCCATCTATTTTTAGCATGGGCACAGGCCATGGTCTAGTAGTGTGTTACTCTAACTTTTTAAAATAACATTTCATAGTAACGATATAGGACTGGGGTTCTAAATCTTTTATGATTAAATATTCATTGGTTTAAGCATGATAGAAAGAAAGGTATAGATTCAGATTTTTTCATAATTTTTGAATTTTGTATACATATTGAGTAAAATTGGTTAAGTTCGGTACCATTTTGGAAAGTATTTTTAAAAAAAGGATGATGTTGTCAATTCGATTGTATTTTTGATATGTGTTTGTTCAACCAGTAACTAAATGATTTGCATGCTTATTTTTTTGGAAGGTAGGCAATTTTTGATAGATTCCGAGTTGGTCTCATGTGAGGCGCTCCGTTCGGAATCCCGTTTCGAAATGAATAAACGCAATTTCGAACGCAGCAAGTCCACAAATGGACCTGCCAAACGATTACTATTTTTTTACATGGAATTTCTCCTTTTCGAGATTCCGCAAGCGGGCCAATGCATCCGGAATCGGGTAATGAAAAAGATATTCCGAATGCTACTAACGATTTTGTATGAGTTGCCAAAGTTCGAAAAGTCCGTATAAAATAGCATCGGTGTTGCCGAAGTGTTTACGTGTTATATTAAAATTTCGTCACAATTTTAGCTAATTTATTTAATATTAATAATAAAATACATAATTTATTATATATTTTATATTTATAGCTATAAAAATTAAATGGAGAGATAACTAATTATTATTCTTTGCTATTTTTAAGTGACCGAGTAATGGCGACTTTTTTTCTATTTTTACTTTATGTTGAATAAAACGAATGTGTATGATGTATTTAAGAAATTCCTTGTTGTTTTTCCGTAAGGATTTATTTTGAATGTATATGGGGGGTCTAAATGAGATCACGATCGACTTGCGGCCAATATTAATAACCTATCTACAGATAAAGATAGGCCTTCTAGAGATTTTCTGCTAAAACAATCTTGTTAATTATTGAAAAATAACGGCTGTGTCCTGGTTACTGATCTAAAATACCACTATCTCTTATCTAAGATAAGTTATTAATATTGGCCGTAGGTAGCCCAAACTCTTATCTTGGATATTAAAATTAGCCAGCCTATCTACAGTTAGGGATGGTGGAACAGTCTTGTAGGGCTACTAATCTTAGATGATAGCTTATTGTAATTGGGCATTTTAAATATTTTACGAAACCTTGAGATAACTTGATGGCAAATAATTTAACTTGGTAGTAGTTTACGCTCATTTCGGAAATAAAAAAATTCATTTACTTTTTTTTGCAGAACGAGGTCAAATAACTGCGCAGTCAGTGGTAGGGCAACTTGTGATGGATCTAAACCTGACGGATGAAGAAAGGGCAACTTTAGATAAAGAGAGAGAAACGGGTATAAATGTTTTTTATTTTCCCTTTATGAATGAATGAATATATGTATAAACTTTATTGTGCACAAAAATTTACAAAAAAATATACACTCTTTCACTTATAATATTTAACTCAGTTGTACAAACGCGGTCTTATCGCTTCAGAGTGATCTCTGCCAGACTACCTTTATGTACACACAAACTACATTCATCAATGTTATCGCTTCACTGGTCTAGCGGTCCGGTTGTTAGACTTGACTACATGAGGTCCCAGATTAGATTCCTGGGTCAGGCAACAAAATGTGTTTTATTAGTTTTCTAATAAAAACAATGTTACTAGGTTATGAATATATGCCTGGTTGGCAATAGGTTTGCTACCTGTCACATTGTGGGACTTAAGTGTCTTCGGCTAGTCGTGGGTGCCCTGGTTGTACCTCTGTCTACTTCTTCGGGGATGCGGCCGTTAAGATACTTCACTTTACAGTATTGAGAGATCTAGGCTTGAGGGATCTTTCAGCAAAACTTGGAACGAAACAGGTGTCGTAGAAAGGTTGTAACATTGCAGTATATTAAGAGTGCAACTTATGCTACTAATAAGAACCAAATACTGCTGGTAATCACGTCCTATCGGATCCTCCGTACCCAAAAACTGCGGCAAACGCAAGCCTCCTTCCCAACCTGAACACAAACTATCAGGACACTGCACTACACCATCGCCGCCGGGTTCGGCGACGAAGACCTCTCTTGTGCCCGGCACCTAACGCCGAGCCGCCACTATTTCTCCATCAAGTCCACCCAGTAACCAGAACGCAGCACCAAGTCGAGCTTCGGTCTTCCAGGAGACAGCCCTTGTTATTGGCGTTATAGGGAACAGTCCAATCCATCTAAATAATTATGGCTGAGCACTCTGCTCGGCCCACAAAGCCCGATGAAGTTGTAAAAACCGCTAGGTTGACAACACATTAGTAATTCCAAAAAAAAAATTGCTAGTAATATAAAAAAGGTATCATCTCAAGACAAAGAAAATTGTAAAAGTTAATACCGCACTTACTTTTACTTAGTGATCACAATAGATCTGTCAATGTCGCAGTGTTTCTCGGAATTGTTTGACCCGTGCTCTTTGATACTAATACTTTAAATTACTTACTACACTTTAGGGGTAGGCAGAGAATGCCAAGTCTCATGGCATAAGGTATAAATATAATAGGTAAGGCTGCATCCTTACCTTTTATATTTATACCTATATATTCATTATTCTATTACTACAAAAATGTTGACTCTAGAACCTCTTGACACCACCAACTTTCCCACATAGTATATTTTTGGAACTTTTATTTCTTGCCCGCGACAATCTTCAAAACACTTAAAAACCTTAATGATTGTATGAATACTTATACATTACAAGGATTGACTATTCATTTTTGTTTTTTTTTTATCATTTATACATTATATTTGTTTACAGAAGAGAAAAAGTCTCGAGTTCAGTTTCTGAAGACTGAAATGAAGTTGATAGAATTGGATGCTAGAATAAAAACATGTCTTTGTTTGGAGAAAGCTGATACAGAGCATTGTTTGAAGTTATTAGACGAATTGATTGGTAAGTATATATACCTAAATAAAATATTTTAACTTATAATTATTGTAACATTATAAGAAAAAGTAAAACTAAATTAATAGACAAGCCCGCTATTTTTCACTGAGTTTTTTCAGTGGTTTTTTTAAGTGGCTGCTGTCTGATTTTATAAAAAAATTCGAATTTTAAAGGCTCGTACAAGAACTCATTGATTTTTTTTAATTTCTAATATTCAATATTATTTTCAGAACTGGATATAAAACCGTTAATGTTATTGAAACATCCGTCTTGCCTGGAAACTGTAAAGAGGATGAGGGCATACGTTGGTAACACACCCTCTTGGGACCTCAAGGAGGAAGAGGTTCTGGTGTTCAGTCAGCACGCACATCGCATTAGGAAGCAGGCTGATGCTATGTATGGTCGGATGAAGGTTAGTTTTGTGCCTGTATAAATTACTTATACACTGTACTATTGGTACCAACTTGGTACTTTTGTGGTTTAATAGTCTATTGTTGGCGTTGACCACACATGCACAAAATAAGTGTAATAGTAAGGTACAGAAGACGCACTGATACGCAAGCAAACTTGAATCTTAATATGTAATTTTTGATGTCTAATTCATAACGGACCACACTGAGGTCGTTTTTTTAAACTTCTTTTATATTATTTTACAATGAGTGATCAAGACAAACTCTTAATTTATATGTTCTTTGTCCAAAACCTAGAACAGAATGATGAAAGATTATATTTCAGTTCTGTAAAAAGTGTATGAAATTTAGAACTGTTATTTATTTTTCTTTTGCAGTAACAGCAATTAGAAAACAACGAAGGCTAGTATTTTTTGAAGTATATAAATATTATAAAATATTGATTATATTACAAAACATTTATTTTTAAAATAAACTAGCTATCCTGGCGAACTTCGTTAAACTCTCAGTTTGTGTAAGAAAAAAATGCATTATCGTTTTCCCATTTTCCCTGCAAATTTCCCGGTTTTTCTCATTTTCATTTCTCACCTTCTCTTCTTTTTTCCCCTAACACAATAAAAAATAATTCAATCAAATAGGTCTATTCGTCTGGAAATTATGCGATTCGCAGCATATTTAGCGGTTCATTTTTATGTTATAAATATTTCACAATAATACGTTTATTGTCATTATTCCCAGTTTTGCCAGTAAACGACAAAGTATATGCTGAAATAACATTGAAAAACAAAAGGCTCATTACACATATACTGTACAACTAGTCATATATCAGGTATTTACATATGTAGTGATTTGCAGGATTTATTCACAACCCCCGACGGTTTAACGTTCTGGGAGTTCTTCATGGATAGAGTTAGTCAGTTCAAAACAGCTACGTCGAAACTGAGCTCCGACGAGTTATTGGAATTGGTGCATGAACCAATCGGTAAGTTTTTTACAATAGGTAGTTAAGCAAACAATTTTCCTACAGTTTTGTACCCACACGCTACTTATTTAAAAAAACACATAAAACGCCATGTTACATCGACGGTAAACTGGCTAAGTACGCTAGCCTAACGTAATTGACCAACCGCGAGACTCGGGTTCGCTTATCGACGGAGGCAGGCACTTTTCTGATGAACACAATGGATGTCTGCATTACTGGGCGTGTTTTTCTAATTATTGCGGGTATCTATTTACGTATTTATATGTACTAGTGGTCGCCCATTGGTCGAAATTCGACCATAATAAATTTTAATATCTTGTTGATAAGAACGCCGTCTTCATTTCTCAAGACCAACTACTTTGTTTCCAAACTTTTTAGTTCGCCATCCGTGATCTATTATCGTTATCATGAATATATTTGTTTGTGTGTGTCAAATGGATGGTAGTATGGGTAATATTTTATTTATTGATTTAATGTACTTTATAAGCATTATTATTGAAAAATATTAGCGTTCTGCACTTCTCCTACATATAAACTATAAGTGTGCCAAATTTTATGCTCCTGCGTCTGCGCAGTTTTCGTAAAAAGGGTTCCAAAGTTTTGGTATCACGTATACAACACCCATAACACATGCATATAATTTGCTTATTTCGAGGTTTGATTCAATTGTCATTTGTCCAGGGATATTTATTTATATATGTAGCCCGATTATCGAATAGAAACGTACACATGTTTACGAAAAAATAAACCAAAGATACTGATAATTCGATGCTGACATGTGCTGTAGATATGAACAACATGACAGAAGTTGGATTTATAATTTGTTTTACTTTTTACTAAAAAAAATAGCAAACCTATTTGCCTGTAACATAATCTTCAATGATAAAATGTTTTTTTTTTTACTAAGTTTTGGTACATTAATAACTCCGATCTTCCAAATAAACTCATGGTAAAATACAGGTGACTGACTGACGAGTGGGTTTTTGCCTCTTTTATAAAAACTGTTTTTTTTCTATATTGTAGAAATGACAATGCCAACTTCCCACACTATGCGAACGGCCATCGATGCTGTGAATGAGGAAGAAACTGTGGATGACGAATCTCAAAAGAAGAAGGCTCCGGCACCAGGTGATTTTGACTTACCATTGAATTTTTTTATGTTGTACTACTGTTACTGAAACAGTTGTTAAAATATTCTAATATAAGTGTAGTGCTCATATTGATGCGTGACTAATCAACAGTGTTGGAATACAAACGTTACGCTTACAAACAAACATGTTGTATAATATTTTAAATGTGTAATTTATTTTTTCGAACTGAGATAAAGTATTATAGTTTCACAACTTTTGTCACTGCTTGAAAAAATCATAATTGCTAATATTAAAATAACTAGTATAACCTAAATTAGCCTGCGGTGTAGCTAATTTGGGGTACAATATGTTTCTTAATAGTAAAACAGGCAAAAGAACGTGTGTGGTACCTGATGGTAAGTAGTCATTACTGTTCACAGACATCGGCAACAATAAAAGTTTGATTCAAATGTGATGACAATCTTTAAAGAGAGTTTTAACTCTCTTTTTAAAAACCTTTGGATCAATTTACAGTGGGGAAACCATGCTAGTTAGATAGTTGCATCTAAGTCAAAGGTTAATGAAATCTTTTGTTTAATTCTTTTGCAGCAAAATCAAAGAAGCCTGCGAACAGCACTCCAGCGAAACAACCTGTTAAAAGACAAAATTCCAGAAAGCAAGAGGAGAATAAAAAACAAGATGATAAAAAAGAAGACAAGAATAGTAAAGAAAAAGAAACCAATGCAGAAGAAAAAGCTCCTGAAGTAAATAACAAAGTCGAAGAAAGTACGGAAGAATTAAAAGACAAAGACTCAAAAGAAACAGATTCGAAACACGAGGAGGCATCAAAAGATAAGGAGATAGAAAAACAAAATACAGATGACACAGTAAATGACAGTGAAAAAACAGAAAGTACAGAGGATAGTGAAAAAGCGGAAAAGACGCAAGAATCTAAAAAAGACGAGAAAAAAGCACAAGAAGTCAAAAAGGATGACAAAAAGACACAAGACCCTAAAAAAGATGACAAGAAGACCCAAGAATCGAAAAAAGAAGATAAAAAGAATCAAGATTCCAAAAAGGAAGAAAAAAAGGCTCAAGATAAAAAAGAAGAAAAGAAAACACAAGATTCTAAAAAAGATGAAAATGTTACTGAAAAGAAAGAAAGTACTAAAGAAAAAGTAAATGACAAAAAAGACAGTAAAGAAAGTTCAAAAGAGAAAAGTGGAGATAAAAAAGATAGTAAAGAAAGTTCTAAAGAGAAAGCAGGAGAACAAAAAGGAAATTCAAAAGAGAAAGCGGCAGACAAAGAAGAGAAAACAGAAAATAGCGAACAAAGTGACAAAGAAGATAAAGGAAAAGATAAAGAAAAAGAAAAAAGTGATGACGAACCTAAGGCTAAGCGATTAAGAGAGGTAAGCAAATGTTTGCTTTAACTATAACGATTAGATTTAATATAAAAACAGTGCCTTTACTTCGAGTTGGCATAGATTACGTTCAGGGAGTTACGTGTCAAAATCTATGACACTTTTGGTTTAAAATTGTGTTTCTCTTAGTTATCAATAGAGGCGCTGTTCAAAGTTTTCATGCAAATAATTTACAGAGGCGGTAGTGAGTATAGCAAACTTGACAAGTTGTAAACTCATGGTAAGGGCCCAGGTTACTTTCAATGATCTTGATAATGGTATAAATGCAAAAGAGTCTAAGCTTACTCCGTTTAAACATTACAACTGCTCAATCAATTTTAATTATTTTAGAAAAAAAAACTAAACTTTGGTAAGGAACATAGAGCATTTTCGACTTTTAATATCGATATCTCGATGGCATTGTGCGGGAAAACTAAATATCTATGAACGAGTGAAGTCGTGGGAAACCGCTAGTAGTTTAATTTCTAATAGTTCTTCAACTTAGAAATTTGAGTCATAATTAGCTTATTTCTTTTCTTCCTGCCTTAGTAGTATATAAAATGGCTTAACAATATTTGTGAAAAACTTTTTTCCAGAGTAAGAAGACTGAACCACCTCCCCCTAGATCACCAACAAAAAGAAAGTCGAAAGCCTAACTATATGTAAACTAATATTGAATTAAGACAGTCCATCTTAGACAAGTTAAAATATTAGTTATACTAATATATGTTAAATCGAAATCTGGAGTTAAATATAACCGAACAGCTCTTTGTGGTCATCCATAAATAACTTCACATAATGTTTGTGACTTTTGACCCCTTTGATTATCAATAAATATTATAAATGTATATAAAAGGGATACATTTTTATGTTCCATTTCCCTTGGTCATTGCATCACTCCTGAACGGATAGACCAATTTCTCTAATTCTTCTTTGTTATGTTAGTTATTGTCATGAGAAGGTTCATCTAAAAAAAAATAGTTATAAGACAGAACAACGTCTGTTGGTTCAGCTAATATGATAAAGTTAATCAGTGTGTTTTTGTTTTAAATTGAGTACAAAAATACAAAAGATGAAGGACAATTTGAATCAAAGGTGTGAATAAAATGTCATTTTTATAGAACCGAATGTGATTTATGGCTGAACCTTTTAGCTGAAAATTTATAAGGAGGAGGTAGCTTAGAACCAGCAGACGGACATAGGAAATTTTTTATCTCGTCCGACTGTGAGGAAACTAGTAAAAACAACATTTTTTTTTTTTCCATACAAACTGGATGGGTGGAACGAATTTCGAAACAGCAGCTAGAAGATGCAGCGACCAGCATCCAAGTGGATAATTTTGAACCCGTTCAGTATATTGATTTAAAGTTTATTTCAATGTCATGTTTTTTTATATATACAATCAACAAAATCAATTTTTTTTGTTTTGTCGTGGGCAAAATCGTCAAGCAGCCAATATTATAAAAACAATAATGGTTATGTGTCTAAGATCAGTTATCGTGGTCCACAGTTATGACGCGCTGCAAATCCTACCTTTTTCAATCAATCCTTGTATGTTATTATCATATTTGGAATATCCCTTCTTCTATATTTGTGAAATTTCTTATGGATGAGCCCTGGTCGGAAAATTATTTAAATCTTAAGATAGTTAAATCTAAAATATTCGAGCGTTTCTTTGAAAGATGATTAAATTTAAGCCTTATTCCGTACAAATAGTACTAATACTACATTAACGCTATATGAAAAATATTTTGCTACATTTCTAATTGTCTAAAAATCTCATTTAGTCAGTTAATTGTACCTTTACATAATTGCGAATTAAGTTTCATATTCATTCCCCATTACTACGGTTCGTTCGAGTTAAGAAAATAGTGAAGTCACCATCTTAACAGAGCCAACGTATCACAAAAATAAATGCGATTGGATCATAGTAAATTTCTTGTAGTTAAGGTAGCATTGCGATCATGCGCGACCGCGGCGTTTAATGCTGCTCCATATCATTTTATACAAACAATTATTAATCGCGCAAGATCGGAAAGCAGCACCTTGATTTTATTATGTGCATAATATCGATATATGTTCGTAGTGCACAAACATATGACCGATACGACATAATTACTTGTATATTTTATATATGCTAAATTAATATTAGTTATCTCGCCGTAATATATTCCAAGAGATATCTTAATTTGTGTTCATATTTGTGTTAAAATGAACACATTCAGTTCGCGCCAAATTTTACAAAGGATGTACATTATTAATAATTGGTAACAAAAATAGATAAGAATTTGCAATGAACAAATTTAATAACTCCGGTTCGTATTCTTTTCTAGACTCTTATTCTTTCTTATTCTATTATTAAATCACTTTTTGACTCAATGATAGCATAAAATAATAATAATGGACCAAATTTTGTCGTCATTGAGAAAAAAGATGGTCGCAGTTTTTTCGTATTTATTGAATTTCGTGTATATATTGAGTGACATTAGTAAATTTTGGTGACATTGTGTACAATTTCGTTCAGTTAAATTGCACAAGTGAAGTATTCGTGCAGCATTTAGTGTATCGTGTATTTACTGGTTGCCTCCATATCTCACAAAATGAGCTTGAGTAAGAAAGCCACCATTTTACTCAAGACTCTG
>NJDC01002174.1:40639-53178 GCA_002245475.1 Calephelis virginiensis | reverse complement strand
ACTAATAAAATTTGGTGCGGTCTATTTTATATCAAAATATAGTTTTACATTGGTTAATTATGTTAAGTTACTGAGTACATTTTATATAAGCGTTTATCGTGGACTGTATTTTATTATAACTGTAAATATTTAAGGTAAATTACGGAAATAAACTTTTTTTAAATGAAATGATTTTTTATTAAAAACCAACTTTCACCTGGTATTATGTAACTATATGGTTAAAAACTATTTAGTTAATATTTAATAATAGCGCTACGTAAAATCTGTGGTGTAACGCTCGCTGACCGCATTCGTAACAGTGAGATCCGAGAAAGAGTGGGATTGAAAGAAAGTGTTGGTGTTAAAATACGAAAGGGCATGCTCCGCTGGTTCGCTCATATGGAAAGAATGACAGATGAAAGATTGACATAGCAGATATACAATGCGAATGTGGATGGATGTAGGTACCCGGGGAAACCAAGGTTGACAATCGACGATCAGATCACGTGGATGTTATCCGAGGGTGGTGTTAAGTTTCCGAAACCGGCGTGTTTGTATGAATAGGGCAATGAATGTGAAGGAAGCTAGACAGGTTTGTCAAGATCGTGAGGACTGGCACTCGATACTCTCTGCCTACCTTGTATCCCCTTGGCGTGAATATATGTATGTAGTTAATTAATAGTGGGACTTAGTGTGTTCGGCTAGTCGTAAGTGTTCTTGTTATGCCTCTTCGGTGATATAGGCATGAAAATACTTTTTACTTTAAAGTAATATTTCATACCTTAGCCTTGTATTTATTTCAGTATCCGATCTAATTGAATTATGAAACTTCAATGCAACAAACATGATATTCTCATTAACATGTTATTTAAGGTCATGTTTTATTGTGGGTTGCCAAACTTTTTTATACTGTGACTCTCTTTACAACTTTTGTTTTGCAATAACCTCGATCTTAACTATTTATTGTTCAATTATCTAAAATTCAAAGTGAATCAATAGAACATTATAAAAATTGTAACCTATTATTATTATTATTATATACATACATACATATATTTACGCTCAGTCCCTCACGGGGTAATTATTTTAAATTATATTAAAATCCATTTTATTAGTATGTAAAATTTCAATTATTTAATGAAACTTATTTAACTTTATTTGTACACGAAACATGATAATTACATAAGAGAATTATTTATTTGTAAAATGATTAATGATATTCCTGGTGTTGCTGTTGTTCGGATATGGCAGCTATCACTTACCATCAAACCTTGTCAATACCATTCAAATTCAAATCTTCCATAAAATCAGTTCTTTGTAACAAGTAATTGTATAAAATAACACAAAAGGCGATCCTATTTCATAATTATTATTATCCTGAATGATTGAAGACTAAGGGAAAAACCACTATTTTTTGTTGACATTGGAAGACAAATAAGCAGACGGGTTTCCTAATGGTAATAAATTCACACCGCCTAGAAACACTAAAGGCGGTAGTGGTGCGGTGCCAACCTGAGGCTGGGATGTTAAGCCTCGAGAAAAGTAAGTTTTCCGGCAACCTTACCCTCCAAACCGGAACACGTCATGACATTATGGTGGTAGGAATAGGTAAGGCGGCGGTACCAATCCGGGTGAATCGCTGCGAAACTCTACCACCTAGTCAGATTAGTGACGGCAAGCTTATGCTCACCTTTTACGAGCTGCTTGGCAGGATGGTAGATGGTCTATTCTGCAAAGGAGCCCGGACCAACACGGGGAATAAGAATAAGATTTTACTCAAGTTCATTACGGGGAAAACAAATCGGTTAAGGCCTTAACCAACAATATCAATTTGTTTATATAGGTATGTTATCAAATAACGAGCGTACTAATGTAGTAACATCCAAAGAGTAAAATCCATGGTGACATCTCTTCAAATATGCTGCTATCCACTGGAGGCGGTTCTTGCCCGGTGAGGGATCTACCTTGGATTGTTTGACTTGTCTAGGGATTGTTTGCAGACCTCTCAAAAAAAAACAACCTACTAAGAAGCTCATATGAGACGAGCATAGGTTTCTCGCTAATGTAGTGACATAGATGACGTAGTCAGCAATGTCCTGGTTAAAACCACCCTTTCCTATTCCTGTCAAGATAAGGTTACCCCTCGCAATTTCATTTTACGATTTTGAGGGTAGTGTGTATTAGGTTTAACATCTGTCACCGTTTGGAAACCTCATTGCATCAACATCGTGTCATCATCGTTATCAGCCGGAGGATGTCCACTGCTGGACATAGGCCTCCCCCAAAGAGCGCCACAAGTCACGGTCACCAGCCGCTTGTAACCAGCGACTTCGCGCGACTTTGACCAGATCATCAGTCCAGCGGGTGGGAGGTCGTCCAACACTACGTCCTCCGGTGCGGGGCCGCCACTCGAGAACCTTTCTTCCCCAGCGGTTCCGCGAGCAATGTGGCCTGCCCATTGCCACTTCAGCTTACTGACTCTCTGAGCTATGTCGGTTACTCTCGTTCTCTTGTGGATCACCGAACGTCATGTATTTTTTACTATTAAGAAATCCGTCTACCTACGAATACTAGAAAAAGTTCAAAACAGTTTGTTTAGTGGTTCTTGTCTCTTGTGCAGAATATACCATCTGCCTTTCTGCCAGGCAGATCGTAAAGGCTAAAATAGTTATTACCAACAAGACCACTTGTAGAGTGCTTTGCAGCAATTTGCCCGGATAGGAACTCACCGTCTTACCTGTTCCTTCCACCGTGATGATAGTAGAGTAGCTGGCAGTTAACACAGAAAACTAGAAATAATCAGACTCCAATTTTATCACCTAGGTCGATATTTTTATAATTCCTTTTTGAAAAGTTAGGTAATTAGGTCATAATTCTGAGATGGTCCCACATAAATTTTATTGTTACCTAACCGACGACTGGTTTCTGTGTTACACAATGTATAACTCAAACCACTAGTACGATATGTATAATGTATATGTGACCACCTTAGCAATCATAACCCTACTTTTCGAAATAAAGAGCCATCAAAATTTAACAAAAAAAAACAAATAAATCGAGAGCCACTTTTTTGTAGTCGGTAAAAAAGATAAATCTTAAATTATAAACAACTTGAAAATACAGGTAAAAACACTTCATTACAAAAAAAATTATCGAAATTCTTGAAAACACTAGTAAAAAATATAGATATACTAATATAACACTACTAAAGGCAATAGTAAACTGTACTTCTTATTTTGACTGCCTCTTTAGCCAGGATATGCTGTGACGCCCATCGCCACTGCATTCCACAAGATTTGAGTTTGGTTTTCAATACCTACCAGTACCTACCAGGTTACTATTGAACCGCGATTCATGCAATATTAGAAATTGGAATCGAGTATATCATTTCAGGCACTCTTGAATACCTACAATAGTATGCTGGCGAATTATTAACATTATTAATAGTACGATTCCAATTTCCAATTCGCTTGATATCGAGATTCAAAAGTAGGTATCCCTACAGCATTGACGTGTTGAGCAAATTATGTCTATGTCGGTGTTTTTTCATTAATTTTTTTGGTTTTAAGTACAGTATTGCCGGCATCCACATATAATTTGCTTATTTTGTGGGTAGGTTATTCTAATAAGTTTACACAATACTTTTTATCTTCATCGTCTATTTTCGTCAGGATACCTAGCACGGATTGCCTTAACACAGTCTTCTGCTTCTTCTTGCACTGTCAAATTTAAAAACAATATAGATGTTAAAGCGATAATTTCAAATGAAATGTGTTAAATTTTTGGAGTACCTAGCACTCGCCGATTTCATTCACAACAATGAGATCAGAGAGAAAGTAAAAGTTAGTTTAAAATTGAAAAGAGGCATGCTCCGTTGGTTCGGTCATATGAAAATAATATCAAAAGAAGAATTGGCTAAACAGATATTCCTACAACCCGTGTACCCGTGGAAACCTAGGTAGACTGACATTCCACGATCTATTTCTCCGGATGCTGTTCGATGGTGATGTCAATTATTTGTATGAAAAGAGAATGCTCCTGTGGGGAAGCTAGGCATATCCGTAAGGATCACATGTGGTACTGATTTAAGAGTTCATGGTATAAGCTCCGTTAGTTAATGACGGTAAAAAAGGTGGCGAACAAGGCAACTGGCAAAGCGAATCTTTAAACTTTATTCCTTATGATTCTCTTTTATTAGATGTTAAAAAAGAGAGTAGGTACGTAACGTACGTACGTTCGTCTGCAAGTTGGTGCTTTCCCATTTTAAATCTACACTCATTTGTTCGAGTGAATTCTGTATATTAAATATTTTTATAGTTTTGTGATTTACAAACCACAGACATAACGACACTCAGTATAAAGTGAACAAATAACTTGAAATCTGGAATGTACCTAAAGAAATATTTGAACGTAAAGGTCATCCTACATATTGTACATCTTTATGCTAAGTCCCCCGGAAGTGTAAGCAGAAAATATCGAGTTCCTAGTGAACAAACTTCGCCGGGTCGACTAGTAAAACATAAGACAATGACGTAGCAATATGATTTAACTACTATTGTGCTGTAGTAGTAGTTGGACATGTACCCACTTAGGATGGTTATTTCATACATGTAGGTATGTGTTTTGTATTCGGTTTTTCCTTACTTACATATAGGGTCCTCGTCATGCTCTTGCGATAAAAGTCCAAAAGCTTGCATTTCGACGTGCATTGTTGACATTTTACAAATAGATTTATTTTCCATTTGAGCTGATGGATTCCTATTTGCGTTTTCTAGAAATAATTCATAATAATCATCACCATTTGGAATAACATTTTCAATTGAATTGTTTGTAATGAGAGTATGAAAATAATCATTTATAAACAATTCTTCACTTAACTCTGGAAAGATAGCCGCGTTTAAAGAATTTGATTCAGAGTTTTTATCAATAAAACAAATCTGTTTTGCCTCATCCTCATTAATAAATTCAAAGTCAGAGGAGTTATACCCATCACTATCATACGAGACGTTAATTTCTAACTCTTCTTTTAAATTGTTCACACTATTAAAATATATGCCTTCATTTTTAAGAACATCATTTTCGGAGACGTCTTTGTTCATAAAGTTAGATGAAACCTCACTATTATCCCCATCAAATAAATTGTCTGTTAGTATGACACTTTGTGGCTTTTCTTGTTTTATAGATAAGTTTTTCTTAGAGGTTCTAGATATACTGATATGTTTGTCAATTTCCAAATCGTCTTCTGTTTTATTACTACCACTTTTGTTAGAACAGTATGCAGTAGGATCGGAATTAAAATGTTCTGGGGGTGTTATACTTGTAATTTTATGTGTACTTTTCAAATCATCATTTGTAAAGTTAGTTTCATTTTCAATTTTAACTTCTACAGTAAGCCCCATATTTCTATTGATTTCATTTTTCTTAAATTCATTATGAAAATTGGTATCTGCATGCATATTATTGCTGACAGTTAAATTAGAATCAGAGTCATTAGAGAATTTATTACTTAATGCATCAAAATTTGCCTCAATATTTTCTTTGTTAATAGTATTGTTAAATAAATTTTCAATGTCATCTATATCTTTATTTTGAAGATATTGATTTTCAGGTTTAGCATCCTGAGGATAGTTGATTTTAATCTCTATATTATCAGGACGTGCTGCATTTATATCGTTAACAATAGTTTCTATTTCTTTAATATCTTCACAATCCCTTTTATTCAGAGCAGCATTTACATTTAAGTTATTTAAAATATTATCAAATTCTTGCAATTCTATCAATGTTTTATTATTTACATTGCCGCCAATTTTAAAAGTTCCACATTCCTTGTAGTTTCTATATTCAATGTTCAACGTTTCGATTGTTTTCTCTGTATTACCTTCAAACATTTTTTTGGATTTGCTAATGGATTATTCTAAATTAAACTTGGTTACAGTTGTAGGTAAGTTACAATTTATCTGCGAAAAAATACTTTTGCTTACTAAGATTTTGTAACTTTCATGGAGAGGGCAAGATGCTGCTTTGCAACAACCCAAAGCATACGGTAAATCAAAAACTTAAACATGATCATGATTGTTACAAATAATTGTGTTGGGGCCACTTGCACTTTTCCCTGAACTAGATGCGAAAGGCCACTTACACTTTCGTGAGTTAAATTTAATATTGAGTTAAACTGATAAGTATAAAGTGATTTAACCCTAGTCAGAAGTTAACTCAGAGTTGAATATCTAACCCAGAAACGTTTAAGTGACCCTTTGTTATATTCGTACAAGGAAGAATTTTACAAGATTACGCGCAAATGTTTATATGTTGCACAATTTTGTTTGTAGTGTCAATTGTTTGTAGGTGTAGGTATGTGTGAAAGTATAGACGATTCGAATATTAAATCAAAATTTTAAATATTCAAATTAAAAAGATATTCTTGGGGTCCAAAATGTGAAGAAACATAAAATGAACGTTATTTACATACTCCCGTCTTAAGTTAGCACATATAAACATACTTATATGTTTTATGTCGGCTATACCTACTATACAACCGAGTTAAGCACAAAAATAAAATTTTCAAGTAACAAATTTAATATTAATAACACTAAAATTTAAAAAAAGTGCAATAATCCCGGACAAAACCAACATCTAATGCACTATAGATCATCTCGATTACGTCAGCTTTAAAAAAAGCTCATCGAAATAGGACCTCCCGTTTAACAGTTATGATGACAAAAACACAGTCACGTCAAACCTATAACAGCCCTGTTTTTTCGTCGGGGTTTAAACGACAGAAGTTAATATATTGTTCCTGTTTTTTAAATAGTTAGGTTATCAAGTATACCTAATTAATAACTTGTACAATTGCTACAGGTAAACTACTAGAATATGAAGAAGTATGTAAAAGCACAACTTACATAGTTTACGTATTAAAATTTGTGATATGTGATTAAATTTGTTAAAGATATAATATTACATTTATAAAATATACCTCCATCAAATAAATAACTTCATTCAGTCCATTCCTTTCTGTCAAGTATCAGCTGTTAGCAATTATTTTTTCAATAAATTAATTTGTATTAGAATTTTATTTTTATACTGCCTAATAATTTTTAATAGTAATATAATAGGTAATATGACATACAATAAAATGCAGTTATGTATTGCACGAAAAATAAAACAACTTCATTAAACTTTAAATTTTATTATTACTTAAAAATTTAAAATGCTTAATGTGTGGTATAAAACAGCACCACTTTGGCAGTGCAGTAGTTACATTCAATAGGTATTATTTAGCATAACAAAACTGTTGCACAATCAGCCAAACAATAGTTAAGATTCCTGTTCTTATCATAAACCAACCTAAACATAAATAATGGAAGTTCTTATTTTCGTTACTTTTTACCAGACTTTTTTATACCACCTTGCGTCAGTGGGCCTTTTTGTGATGCCTTTGCCTTGGCGTCCTGAAAAATAAAAAAATAAGTAAACATTGAGCTTTTCGTGACATCGAGAAAAAAAAGGTCGTAGTTTTTTCGTAATTATAGAATTTCGTGTTTATATTGAGTATATATAAAAGTAGTCAATTTTGGTGGCATTTTGTACAATTTTGTTCAGTAAAAGTGCACAAATTAAATAATCATAAAGAAATTAATGTTTCGTACGTTTCCTCGTTGCCGAAAAATCTCAATAAGCTGACATAATTTTCTTCGACGACTTAATATGACTAATTATGAAGAATTTTAAGCCGCTATTGTTAAATCGAGTAACTTGACGCAAATTTCAACTGACAAATGGCAAATGCTAACGCTAGTGCCAAAAACTAAAGAAAGAAAAAAAATTGGTTTTGGCGCCATCGTGAAAGATTATTTATGATATTGGAATGCTTGTTTAGCAGACGGATTTCCTGGTGGTAAGAAATTCACGTCGCCTCGAGTCATCAAAGGTGGTAATGATGCGTTGCCAACCTTAGGCCAGAATGTTAGGCCCCGAGGCCCGAGCAAAAGTAAATTGACTGGCTACCTTACTCTCCAAACAAGAACACGTCAACGGCAAGCATTGGACGTTAAAACGGCAGGAATAAATAGAGCGGTGGTACCAATCCGGGCGAGTCGCTGCGAAACTCTTCCATCTGGTTATCATAGTTTTGTCAAATTATTATTTAACTTCGTGTAAATTATAAATAAAATTAATTTAGGTGACAATTTGTTTAATATTGTTCAGTGAAATATTTATGAAGAAATTGGTACATCTTGTATTTCCTCGTTGCCAATTCTCACAAAATGGGCTTGAGTAAGGAGGCTATACTGCTTTACTCAAGACCCTCACATGACATTCTTTAACGACTAATGACTATACTAAATGAAATTAAGAAATGAATTGAAAATCAATAACAAGAGAATTTATTAATACAGAAAATGTGGCAGGCCTGGCATCAAAGTCTTAACCGGTCGCAGGAAGTGACAAAATATGAACCTAAGAAACAGATGATTTAGGAGAGTTTAGACGCCATCGTGAAAGAAGACGGTTTTTTCGTAATTATTAAACTTCGTGTAAATTCTGAGTAAAATTAGTTAATTTAGGTGGCAATTAGTTCAATTTTGTTTAGTTAAAGTGCACAAATGAAACATTTATGGAGAAATTTATGTATATTGTGTATTTCCTCGCTGCTGCCAAATCTCATAGACGAGCTTGTGTAACGAAACCTCCGCTTTACTCAAGATCCAGACATGATTTGTAAATAGTGACTAATGACTGAAATAAAGAATTAATACGGAAGACATGGTAACAAAGCCTAACGGCTTTCACCGGCCCCACAAAGGGGCAAATTATTTAACAAACTTAAAAAAAATCTTTTTTGTGAAGAAAGTATTTATGGCTTATAGCCAAACTTCTTTTAATTTTTTGTACATTAGATTCTGTAATATTTAAAGCGTTGATTTTCATCCTGAAAACATTTTGAAGAAGGCACACTTCCTTGGATAGTTTGTAAACCTACCTACTATTTCCCTGTTTGGGATCTTATTGAAACTGTTTAAATTCGTACACCATGATAGAAGAAGATAATAAAACATTGTGGTGTGGGAACTTTGCTGATCAAGTAACTGAAGAGTTCATGAGCTCTTTTTACAGGTTTGTATTGTGTTCATCTCTATTCCATACATGTTTTAAAACTTTGTGAAGAAAGTATTTATGGCTTTCAAAAAGATTTAGATTCCTGTTTTAGTGCCATTGAGAGAAGTCTACTCAATAAAATATTCATGGCTAAGACTAACAGTTTTTGCTCGGCGATGATCAATCAGTTAGTCAGGGCATGTTATTTGTAAGTGCAGATTTAGGTAAAACAGGCAGTAAATTTAAGCAAGACTAGTTATTTCAATCATCTAATTTTATAGTTAATAATAAAAATAATACCTCTAAAGCTTTTTGTTGTTCTTTTAGTTTCTGTTTTAGGGCAAGATCATCATCATCCATTTCTTTTGAGGCCTTCTTTGGCGCCTTCAAAGGCTTCTTCTTACCTCCTTCACGGCCAGACATCTGCAACATTAATCATATTTTTTTTGTACAACTGTTGAATCTTTTAATATTTAGCATTGTTTAGAAATCACATATTCCTTAAAAATTTTATGATCAAAATATATACCTTACTTATCCATCAGTGACAGTGTCATGTTCCACTACAAGGGATAAGGTAGCCAGTTGACTTGTACAATAGGTCTAACGTCTTGGTCACAAGACACATATAACATCTATGGTGTCTATAAGCCACGGATGTCTCTATCATGTGAGCCATGTGCTTATTTGCCGTCTAATCCCTTATCAATCTTAAAATAAAAAAATCTATACCCTTCGACAATACTTGGATGTAACATACCTATCAACAATGTTAGTTGTAGCTATATATAATATAAAAAAGTCTGCATCCAAATCAGTTCATCCATTTAAGTTGCCATAGACAAACACAGACACGTCCCACTTATAACATCCCTCTAATTCCGTATAGTTTAAAAAAAATTGCAAAATCTTGCTATGACAACTACACCAATGATTTAAATCTTACATTGTTGCACTTGAATAAAGAATCGTTGAGAGCTTCTCGACAGTGTAGATGTGTAAAACTACTAGGTATATTTCAAAATACAGGTTGAATTCATTCAATTGTAGGCAAAAATTTTACAGTGAAGTAAATATAGCCAATATTGTAATTGTTTTAAATATACATATATTATTATTATACATACATGTTTCTTACTTTTAACTTGTTTTGAGACTAAAGTCAACACAATGGTATTAATTTTCTTCTGCTCTCACTAAACTAATTTTGTCACTATCTTCTTTCAACAAAAATAATAGAAAGAGACAAAACATTGTTAGTGCTGTCAGATTAATGCGTAAACAATATTTTTACAGACGTTTAAACTACCAATCAGAAAAAGTTGATTAAATTTGACATGTCTGGACTAATCTGAAATGTCTAAAATGTTCCATGTCTTTTGTTTCATTTGATAAGATAGCATGCATCAAAAATAAGATTTGTTTGTGAACAGCTGAATCACCACCAACGTCTTTCTTTACTAAATTATCAATTTTTTTTGTAATATAATAGGATAGGAGAATAAAAATTATTGTTATTATCTAATGTTATAAAGTCATGTAATTATAGGTGTCATACTCTGGTCTGGAGGGTAGGGTATCCGGTATACTTGGACAATAGGCTTAACACCTTCACAACAATGCATCTGTAACATCTATGGTGTCTTCAGACCCCTGTTTTCTCTTACCATCAGGAGAACATTGTGCTATTTACTACCTTTCTTATTATGTAAAAAAACTTTTTTTTTGCTGAACCTTGTTGAACCAATTATTTTACAACCTAAGGAGGACAAAAGCTTTTTATCCCAATATCTGTACAGGTTACAGGTGAGTAGGTACACTAAAAATTTGCATTTATAATAATTACAAAAACCTACTGTATAATTATAGATAATTTATCCTGTTCATTAATAAACTTTTTCACAGGTAGTATTTTGATATTTTAAGCTTTTACATTTTGAACTTACAAGTTAATCAAGTACTTTAGTAATGGGTTTTAGTAGGAAAAGCATTTTCGTGATATAGTTTTATTGGATTTCTTTTAAGATTTTAGTGGTTTCTTATGACTGCATTCTATTGAAACAAAAACAAACATGAACAAAATTAATCAAACTTTAAAATCCTATAATGAAATTTATCAGCCTAGGAATCTGACTAAAACATTTCTCTTTTGTATTAATATTTTTTTGTGTTCATTCCTAAATACGTGTCAGATTTCAAATGCGTATTACAATAGTGTGAATTACAAATTGTTAGCTGATAGAAATACCATCACTATTAACTAATGAGGTGTAGTTTCCCAGCAGTTACGATATTGCATTCGGCTTTAAACGGTGTATTTTACTAATTATACACCGGTCTGAACAAATGCAAAAAATGAAAAGTATGTAGGTACAGTGTTACACCTAACCTAATTTTATTTCTTAGTAAATAATAGAATTATACAATTACTAATACTAATAACTAACCTTTTATTTATAAAACAGATAACTGAGAAAATGTGTTTTGTTTTAAAGACACCGCGCCGCGTGCTTATAAATTTCTGAGCTTTGAAGAGAAAAGCAAAACAGGCTGAGCGCGAGATTTTTTGACATTAACTTAAAATGACATTGAAATTTCATATTTGACAAATGACGTTGAAAGAAGACAATTTTGGGCAACGAAACTTAATAATTGGTACAGAACAGTATTACTCACAGAGAAGAATTGTAACTACATATACAACAAATGCAACCATAGCCATTAGCCTTACACAGCTACGAGACAGTAGCGCCCCGTAGGTATAGCAAATGAAAACTACTAGGAATAGGATTCTTTTTATATTTAATATTTAAATACTTTTAAATTTCTTGATAAAAAAAAAAACAAATTGCCACTAAAATTTAGAAAACACAATATCGTTTGTTCTACTTACAAAAAACACTTATAAACGCAAAGGGTACAATAACATTACAATAAGTAGAAATTTTAGGGGCAATTATCAAATAAGGCAATTATGTCATGCAAAGAAAATAACAAGTAAAACAGAAATTGATTTTTAACAATTTATTTCTTAATTTTTCTAACATTTCATCAATAGTTTTTTGTCTGATGCAAATGCAAGAAAACAGTACGAGCAGGTTAGGAAATCTGTTATAAATCACATTCATGTCTTCATTTGGCGTTTTTGTATGATCGTTTACGGACATTTTCAACAAAATTCAACGATTTCACCATTTTCTAAAAATCACTAGCAAGGTAACCTAAAAAGTTTTCTGGCGTAACAATAATACGCCGAATGTCCTTTTGTAAAAATATAAACACTTGAGACTAGTATAAATACCGTAATCTTTAAATTGAAATGATGCGGCGAAATCACAACTCACTTAACAAAAAATATCGTCACGAATCAATTAATGTATTTATAATAATGGCGGCTTTGGATTTCAAACAAACTTGCAAGTCTGTGTGACCGGTTAAGTCAAATAAATAATATGAAAAAT
>NJDC01002174.1:17253-37173 GCA_002245475.1 Calephelis virginiensis | reverse complement strand
ATGGGTAAAAAGAGGGGATGACTGTTCATATGTAAATTCGTCATTTTTAAAGCTGTAACAGTGAAACTTTGTATTTAGACACTTTATGATAAACGAAAGAACATAGGCTGCTTTTTATCATTAAAAAATTACGGAGAATGAGTAAAAAGAGGTGATGAATGTTCGTGTAGAAAATCGTCATTTTGGAAGATATAATACTGAAACTTTGTATTCAGACACTTTATTAGGAATGAAAGAACATAGGCTACTTTTTATAGCGAAAATTGGGGTAAAAACAGGTGATGAATGTTCGTATGAAAAATCGTCATTTTTGAAAGTATTACAGTGAAACTTAGTATTTAGACACTTAATGAGGAACAAAAAAAAACATAGGCTACTTTTTATAGCGATAATTTAATCAAAAATATACTCATTAACCTTATAATAAAAGAATATAAACATGGAAACGTGAAAAATCACGTCACCGCTAAAAGCGTTTAGTATAGACAAATTGATTTTCCAGATTTTTCTCCTCATAAAATGAACTGAAACTCGCCTTTTATGACTAAGTTGGTATGAAAGCAGTTCGTACATATTTTTTTGTAAGAGCTCGGAACCAAAATCTACGTTATCTATACTAATATTAAAAAGCTGAAGAGTTTGTTTGTTTGTTTGCTTAAACTTTTAGTGTTAGAAAGTCCATTTATTGAAGAAAGCTATAGGCTATACATCATCATGCTAAGATCAATAGAAGCGGAGCACGAATGATAAATGTTTTAAAATCGGGGGACTTTTCCTATTGAGAGCGTGCGGTGCGTTAACGGTGAAAGTCTCGTAAAAATCATGTATGAAAGAATTGTTCCCCTTTAAGAGTCTTAAAAAAAGTCCGCGAAGGCACATTTATATCTTTTAAGGTTAGCTCACTATAATCTTTTCTTATGCTAAACAAATTTGTTTCAAAATAATGCATTATTTGCGAAGGTTATTTTATAAACACGATGTTAATCCTTATCCAAAAAAATACGTCATTCATCACAAGTAAGTATTTAATTTAAAACAAAATTGCATTTCACATCACTCGATTTGAATGAATATCTTAGGAGATATTGCAGTTTTAAAATAACACTATCAAATAGAATGTAATCACTACGTTAACACTATAGTTTAAAGACCGCGCGACACAGACGCGTGGTATGCGCGTGGTTGACTCCTTATGGAACGGTTGTGCTCAGTTCACTACTCTCTAAATTTATTCTTTCCAGAACATCATCGTGTAATACTTTTTAGATTATATTTAAATAAAAATAGATTAAAGTTTTAAGAAGGATGTAGGCCGTTTTTCATCTTAAAATTTCAACGGGTAGCGTTGGAGAGTTATTAAAGACGAAGCCGCGGGTAGCAGCTAGTTAAAATAATATTAAAATTAATATTAAATATTAAAAATTTGGTTTAGTAAAAAAAACATTGCTCGGGGTTGGATGTATGCCTGGTTCCACCTATCACATTGTGAGAATTGATGTCTTCGGCTAGTTGTGGGTGCCCTGGTTGTGCCTCTGCCTACCTCTTCGGGGATATGGGCATAAATATAATTACTTCGTGTTATTTATTCACTCAAAAATCTAGTTTGTGGCATAGGATGATAAAAGTTCAAAGTTTTATTATTTTTTTGTTTCTGTTTTCGTATTTACATTGGTATATTATACATAACATTTATTGCGTGGTGTGACCAAACAGGTAATCTCGTAATTCGGTGTTATAGATGACAATATGAGGTCCAGGGATCGATTCCCTGGTCAGCTCAGGTGTTTTTCAATTTTCTTATAAAAGCCACCCCGGCGGCCCCGGCTGCGGTAAACAATCAACCACCTATTTTATAGTGAGACTGGTATTTTCGACTAATCGTGGGTGTTCTGTTCGTACCTTTGCCTACCCCTTCAGGGATACAATCATGAAGTTATTTTGTTTTTTACTAATTAAAAAAATGTCAACCTCGGTATATTTTTATAGTATCTTCTGCCATCGCGTCCGATAGTCAGGGCTACATAGAACACTTACAGTCTACCGACTATGGCTCTATCAAACAAAACAAACTCAGGCTACACCGCCGTGCATAATATAGTGTAAATTTTTCCAGGGCACATAAACGGTAGCAGTCACACCAAAACGAATGTGAAACTCTTACTTCGGCATTTGCCTAAACTAAAATCGTTATATTGGTTTGGAATTTGTATCAAATGGTTAAAATTATTGTTTTAATATTAGCTGAAATACAGTCATTAGTGATGATATATGAAATAATTCATCAACATTATTTTATAGAATAGTTATTTCGTATCGATTATTGAACTTATATCGATTAATGGTTTAGTGAATCGATATTCGTTTAGACTACAACAGGTCCCAGTTTCAATACTTAATTTATATAAATTACGTGTCACGTTGTTTGTCCCCGATGAATTCCTAAACTACTTAACCAATTATAATCAAATTTGCACACCGTGTGTAGTTTGATCTAATTTGAAAGATAGGATAGCTTAAATCTCAATTTGTGATAAAAAATACCATTCGAGCGAAGCCGGAACGGAAGTGTTTTTTTTAAATTTACGATTTAAACGATTTACAACGTTGCCCGGGATTGGTACGAGCCCGGTTGGCGATGACTAAGTAACTTCGGCTAATTGTGGGCTAAATCAGTTTTATCTCTGTCAACCTGTCAAGGCCATCAAAGTCCGGTGAAGTTGTAAAAATATAGCGGTTAGCCACATATTAGCCATTAAAAAAAATCGGGGATACTGATGTAAAGATACTTACTTTTTGTTTTGTGTACGATATTACTTATTTTACAGAATTTTTTTTAAAGTAAACGCTTTTACTTTTTCACTATAATAACAAGTATAGATTCTACTTATTTTAAAAAAAAATTATATAATTTATTGAAATAGTGCTATGTAAACAGACGCTGTGCTTTTATACATAAGCGTAAAGAATTTTTGGGATAAGCGTTAGGACACGAAAGGTGGTAATTGTATGTAAGTATATTTTAACCATTAAACGTTAGTTTTAACAAGAGCAACTATGACGTTTCTTGCCGGTTTTTTTTTCAGATACACCTCAAACCGGCTAAATTGTGAGTATTTTTTTACGATTTACGAACACTTACTGAGATTCTATGACAAATAAGGTGTTTTCGAATAAGAATACTTTAACAACAAGTTTAATACCAAGTTTAGTAAACTTATTTGTCTTCGATCTCTTCTTAATTTTGCATCAGGTGAGTTCAGATTTATGGTAACAAGCTATCAGTAATTTACATAACAATTGCAATTCGCTACCGCACAGTTGTGTCAATCTTAATGAATCGCTTTCGAAGTTTATTGTGGTAATGAGTTTATAGAGTATAATATTGTTACTAATATTGTGAGGGTATAATATGTATTACAATCGAGTGAATGCAGGATGCGAGCGTGGTCTTTTATGCAATTTTTGGTATTTATGTCGATGCATCATTTTTACTTCTTGAATGTTACGGCCCGGTGTGATAGACTGCCGCCGCGAGGGCACGTGTGCTGCAACTAAGTGCATGCAGGAAGCGAGCGAGCCTTCAAATGCAATTTGCTACCGTGTAGCAGTGTTTATGTTGGTGCATCGCTTTTATTTCGACCCCATTTCCTCTAACCGATTTCATTTCCATCAAAAATAATTTTGGACAATGTTTTAGCGTGATAATGTTTTGTTGTATAGGAGGATAATTGACATAGATTTGTTTACATTTTTGGAGTTACTTTAGCTCATAATTATTTTTAGCTGTCTGTGAAAAGAGGTTTATATTTTACGAGATTTTGTAGATGCTGTTTAGCCTTCGCATACGACTTGCCCGCACGACGGTTAATGCTTTCGTTTTATTTTAATTGACCGACTTCAGTAAAATCTGTCTTAAATTTTAAGTGTTAATTGTAAATAATTTTAAGTACATTTGTTTCTAAAACAGATATATACAATACTTATAACTCGACAGCTGCTGGATCGATTGTAAAATTTTAGATTTTTTTTAATTTTTCTCAACTCTGAATAGAAGAATAAATTATTAGAATTCAGGAAAAAAATAGAAAAGAAATTACGTGGGACGGGGTGAGCGGTAAGTATAAAAAATAGTTAATAAAAAAATAAAAGTTAATTAGTAATACACGAGTATTATCATAAGTTATCTAATTATGGAATACCTCGTTGTTTCGTATTGCCTGAGGAAATGTGGTACATTAATAATTATTTTTTCCACGTAATAGTTTCAAAAGTAGAGATTTCAGCAAATGAAAAACACACCGATTCTGTGTTCTGAGTTCAAAAATACCCTTTTTTTCCAAAAATCAATCTCTAAAAGACTATGATAGGAGATGAAAATTTTATGAAAATCGTAACCATTATACGCTGACGAAGTCGCGGGCAAATAGCTAAGTACTAGTAACATTGTAATTGCAAAAGTATATTTGTCAATCTGGCTATTAACCTTTCACGGTTAAACCACTGAACCGATTGTAATGAAATTTGGCTTGTGATAAGTAATGAATCGAGTTGAAACATAGTCTACTTTGATGAAAGTTTGTATGAAAATCTATTTTACGCTGACGTAGTCGCGGGTGAACAGCTTGAAGTAAATAAAATCAAGTTTACATTTTTCATTTCCCCCAATGTTTCTATGATTTCCGTGTGTTATTTTTATTATCCGATAACATCTTTATATCCCACTGCTAAATTTATTTTTCATTTAATATAGGTATTTCTGCACTACAACAATTATTTCGACGTTGCCTACTAGAGAATGTCGTGTGGCAATAATTAAGTCATCTATTGTACAGTATTTGTAAATATAAATAAACAGTAAGATATATTAAAAAAAAATCAAAACTATAGAGTAGGTTTGTAAAAACTTTTTGATGAAAACTCTCACATTTTATGTACTGAAAATAGGTTTACATTTTTCACATAATCTGCATTGTGCAAAAAATAAATATAATTTTATTGAAAAGTTTTTTCATACCAAAAATGTAGTAATGCAAAATTTTTAAATGCATTTGTTTCCTATTTTTCGGACCTTTTTTTCAATTAGACTTGTAGTTTTGCCAAAAATGGTGATGAACCGTTTTATTCAAATTGTGTAATATATCAAGAGCTATTTGAATCTAATCCCAAAGTAAGCCAATTATATGATTGCGATATGGATGTTAGTCAACTTGAAATACTTGCATAGATACCGGAATAAATTTACTAAATATCCAGATACAGAAATGTACACAGATAAATGTTTATCACACAAATGTCTACCCCCGTTAGGAGTCGAACCCGAGCCAAGTACCGCATTAGTTGGTCGAGTAAAGCAAACCCGAATTAGTATAAAGTTTACTTGAAAAATTATAACCCGTATAATTTGAAAGTAAGTCTAAAGGCATTCAGATATAAGGCATTTGATTTGGGCGAATAAAAAACATAGCAAACTTATTTTTTAATTTTTTTATATGAAAGTTACAGCAAACTGCCTTTAACATTTCCCTAACTGAAATCAACCGTAATTTATTTTTTGTTTTTTTTTTGTTTTTAAAAAAGGTAATGTCCTGCTCTAAATTTTACTGGTTTCAGACATTATCGTCCCCGGTCTATCAGGGCTAAGACATATCCAAAATAGCAAATATCTTTGAAGTAGGTTTAATAGTTCTCGAGTTGTAACTGTTTTTATAAAAATCCTGCTTTTGTAATTTTTTTATTCCAATTTTCTAGTGATTTTTCTGCTATACTCCAAATCAATACATCATAAAAATACTCCAAATCCATAAAAATACCATTTAAATCGTACCAGCAGTTCTTGATTTATAAGTAAACCTGACTTTGTTTAAAATCTATAGACTAGCTTGCCTCCTTGCGGTATGCCATACCACCCGCCCAGTGCCTTGTGCAGCCTTGTGTTTTATTATTATTTTTTTAAGTTAATTTGCCTATTTCTGGGGCCGGCTAAGACCTTAAGGCCGCATGGCCACGTCTTCCTTATTAATTATTTCTTATACAGTCATTAGTCACTATTTACAAAGCCACGTAAAGGTCTTAAGTAAAGCGGTGGTCACTTTGCACAAGCTCACTTTGGGAGTTTTGGCGGCAGCGAGGAAATTCACGATACACTAATTTCTTCACGATTATTTCATTTGTGCACTTTCACTGAACAAAATTAAACTAATTCCCACCTAAATTAACTAATTTTACTCATAATTTACACTAAATTCAATAATTGTGAAAAAATTAAGACCATCTTCATTCACGATGGCGCCAAAACTCCTGTTTTATTATTAGATAGTTTGTCCCTTTCTGGGGCCGGTTAAGACCATAAGGCCATGCTACCATTTCTTCCGTATTAGTTAATTCTTATACAGTCATTACTCACTATGTACAAAGTCATGTCAGGGTCTTGAGTAAAGCGGTGGTTTCGTTACTCAAACTCATCTAGTGAGAATTGGCGGCAGCGAGGAAATGCACGATACACTAATTTTTTCATGAATATTTCATTTGTGCACTTTCACTGAACAAAATAATCTGATTCCTACCTAAATTTACTAATTTTACTCATAATTTACACAAAATTCAATAATTACGAAAAAATACGACCATCTTCTTTCACGATGGTGCCATGGCGTTTTTTATTTATTTCTAAATGTTTTTTAGTTTTTCTGCAATACAGTGCAAGAAAGAACCAAAAACTTCAAAAACGGTTTAACATCTTCTGAGTTCAGTAAGTAGGTTTGGAGATAGGTGATTTAAAAAACAATGGTTTGTAACATAAATAAATAATTTCAGTAAATGTTTTATTTAAGTATTTAATTTATATCGAGTTTGGTACTTATTTCCCTTGGTAAAAGCAAAGTATTTAAAAATTAATTACACATCATAGATTAAAATAGGCTAAGTGCGAGTTGAATTTGTCTGGCGGGTTCCGTGGCAGAGTATGTTTAAATTAGGTTATATACTTGTTAAGTTTATAAGGCTTGGTTCACACGTACAACCATACAACCTCAACCACAATTAGTGGTTAAGTATACAGTTGCATTGTGGTAACAATAAAATATGGATGTGGGTAGGACCATGAAAAAGAATTTCTTTGATCTGAGGTTGCGACGTAGAGTACATTGTTACTTTATGGGTTGCGATAATGTTCACGAGTGCAGATAGACAGTTCGACTTCAGTTTTTGTAGAGGAACGCGTTTTAAAAAAACTCATTGAATTCGAAGAGACGTTTTATCACTTGCTTTAGTTGTGGTGGCATTATCGATTTTAACAGCAAAATGTGATATGTTGAAACTCTACTTGTCACAGAAAACTGTCACAAAAAAAAAATTTAAGGTGTTTAAATTTTAACATTTTCCGCTAAATAGCGATTTCTACTAAAGAATAAAAATATGAATGAAAAACCTTGTTTCAATTTAAAATTAACTTATGTTTTTGACATTTGTGTTGTGTAAAATAAAAAATAAATCACATAATTAATCACTTTAAATTCCTTAGTCAAATTAATTAAAAAGTATTAGTTATTATATGATTTAGGATGTGTACACCTTAAGCTAAGACTTGCCCTAATACCTAATACTATATACTCCATTGTCATAGCGTCGAATGACATAATCGACACCGGGGATGAAGTACTGGAGCTGGTTAGAAAGACTGTAAAAGCTAAGGAGGAGGGACTGACAGTAGAGAATGTACGAAAAGCAAAGGACAGGAAAGTAATAGTGGGATGCAGGACAGAAGAGGGTAGAAGATCAATCTTCTACCCTCTTCTGTCCTGCATTTTAGTCTTTCCTTAATCAATTAAGGAAAGACTAAAAGCCGTAAAGGGGAAACTTATAGTAGAAGACGTTTCGAACAAAAAGCCCCTGGTCATATTAAAGAACGTTTTGGACTTTAATAGTGACGAAGACATACAGACGGCATTTCTCAATCAAAATAAAAGGGTTCACAGCGACTTAAAGATAGAAGACAAAACATTAGAAATCATCTATAGAAAGAAAACCAGGAATCCCCATGTTAGCCACATTGTTGCGCGGGTGTCACTAATTGTATGGAGCCGTATGACTGGCGACGGATACCTCCACATAGACATGCAGCGGGTCCGAGTGGAGTATCAGTCGCCACTTATACAGTGCTCCATGTGTCTCCGTTATGGTCACACCAAGAGGATGTGCACGGAAACAGTGCCTAAGTGCAGTCACTGCGGTGGCCCACACCTTCGAGCAAAGTGCGGGGAATATCTTACAAACATGATACCAAAATGTTGTAACTGTTCCCAGGCCAAGCTCGAAGGTGTGGACCACAACGCATTCAGCGGTGACTGCCCCATAAAGAAAAAAATAGGATACTATGGCAAGGGCAACTATAGCGTACTGCTAAAGTTGCCCCAGGCACTAAACCCGACGCAGCAAAATCAAATACCAATATCATACTATTATTGCAAGAAACAAACTTGACTTCAAACAAAATTGTTCCAAAACTAAAAGAAAATAAATTAGCTGTAACTGAAAAACCCTTTAATACAATAGTAGTAAATTTGGGTCAGTTTCATTTGAAACTTACCCAATTACTTAAAGAAAACAAATCAAACATGATAATAATAGACAAAATCAATAATGTGAAACAAATTTAAATTACTAAAATAATAGCAAAATCAAATAAAACATGTAAAAGCAATACTGTAAAAAATACACAAATAGAAATATATTATCATAGAAAACAAATAAACTTACCAAATAAATGTGCATGCCTGTCCGTACTAAACCCGATTGTCGTCAAGGAGTTCCTGCAACAAAGAAAATAAGATAATTAAATGATTAATTGTATATAATTAAGTCATTAATTATTATACGTATACATAAAAGAAATAAAATAAAGGTAATTAAAAATATGTTGAATATTGTATCGACGCATACATTATATCAACATAAAAGTACTTAGTAGTATATAAAATTATCAAAATAAATTAATAGCAAAATTCGTAACATCCCACAAGTAAATTTAACCCGTAACAGAACCAAAATCGCTAGTCAATAAAGAAATGTAAATGTGTAACATAACTATAATAGAATTAATAAACAGAAATAAACATGAAGAAAAGCATTTCACACTTATGTGAAACTACCTAAAACTCTCTTGCAAATCATAAAAATCAGTAAACAAGGGCATTGATCAAGTCAGGGGAGTTTTTTGGCAGCATGTTAAAAAAAATACTATATACGTAATTTGTAGTAGTAAAAAGTAGTGTACTACGATTACCGTCACCTTTGTATATCTATCAACACATCGTCACTGCGGTTGTTGTGATGAAGAAAGTTGACGGAAAATAACTTTTTAATAGGCTCTTCCTAATTCCGTCTTTTTGCAACACGAATAAAAATAAACATCTTTGATGTTTTACGCGACATATATTTAAGAAAAGAAATTCTTCAACTTGTTTGTCAATCTTTCAATCTGCTTAATGCTCTACGCACATATTTTAAGCTGTTATTAAAAACGTCATCTTTGCAACCATATAATCATATGAATAGACTTGGCGGATTCTTTGTGTTTGCAGGGTAAGTATTAAGGTCTGTACCTGGTCGAAATAAAGTTACATTCTATATATCCCTGTCACTAAATTTAAAAGAAATGATGTTTTAGCTGTGGTATTGTTTTCTACGTCTTGGTCCAGGTTCTCTGTGTAAAATACCTCAAATGTCTGTTATTGTACTCTGTATAATTCAATATTAAATTTCTCATAGAGTATAGCTAATAGTGTTTAGAAGCAGAATAGTTTTTGGTTCTCAATTAATACAAATTTGTTGTTTTTGTATTTGTATAATTAACTGAAAGTAATTGGTTTTTTTTCTGGGGAGTATTATCACCGTTTCTTTCTCTAGTTTCAGAGTACTTAGTACATGAAACTGTATGCAACCTTAAGGCTAAATCAACACTTTACGGAACCCCAAAAAGGGTGGTCGACGGTCATTTTAATATAGTTTGTAAACTACCGCCTATTTAGTAGTTAAAGCAGTAATTATATAGTTGTATGTAATCAACTCGACCATGCGTGTAGCGCTTTATGTAAACACACAACTGTCAAAAGGGGTAACACACACATGGAAATACTACGCACTTTTAAGTTTTTTGTTTGTTTTCATTATCTATTTCGCTATTCAGTTTCTCGGGCGGGTTTTTTTTTTTGAAATACTTTTTAGGAATTTATCGCTTTACCACAAATTTAAACGACTGTAAAACTAAATACTGCAGTCTAAAATTGAAATCGCGTCGTCGCGTCCTGGTGGAAGGACGCGACGGCATCGTACGCCGTCGCGTCAACTGCGAGGTCCCATGACAGGGGTCCGTTCTGGGCCCACTCATGTGGGACTTTGGTTACGACTGGGTCCTCCGCGGCGCGCTGCCCAACAATCTCCGGGTAGCGTGCTACGCGGATGACACACTGGTAGTAGTCAGGGGGAGAGACCTGGGTGAGACGTTGCAGCTGGCGGAGATGAGGACGACCATCGTCGTCGGTCGAATACGCTCCCTGGGTCTGGAGGTGAACCTCCCCAAGACCGAGGCCCTATTGTTCCTTGGGCCTCGGGGGGGACCCCCTCGCGGGTACGCGGGTGGAGCTGGACGGGGTCCAGGTCCAGGTTGGGACCCAGATGAAGTACCTGGGTCTCATCCTGGACGGGAGGTGGACTTTCGAAGCACATTTTGTCCAGCTCGCCCCGAGAGTCCTGGGAGCCGCCGCTGCATTGGGGAGGCTGCTGCCCAACGTGGGAGTCCCGAGCGCCACCTGCCGACGGCTGTACTCCGGCGTCGTATGGAGTATGGCCCTGTATGGGGCACCTGTCTGGGCGGACGCCCTCGGTAGCGCCAATAAGACCCTGCTACGACGTCCGCAGCGGGTCATCTCGACCAGGGCGATACGCGGATACCGGACGGTGTCCTGGACGGTGGCATGCGTCCTCGCTGGAGACCCACCCTGGGAGCTCCAAGCGCGTGCTCTTGCCGACACATACCTCACGGTATCGTCGGTGAGGGCGCGCGGGGAGTCCCTGGCGTGGGAGGAAGTGAGGCGCATGCAGAGGCAGGTGTGGGAGACCACGTTGGAGCGGTGGAAGGAGGACCTAGCCCCACCTGTCCCTGGACAGGCGACGGTGGAGGCTACCCGACCAGTCCTTCGAGGGTGGCTGCAGCGGCGGTTCGGGTCGCTGACGTTCCGTCTTGTGCAGGTGCTTTCCGGGCACGGATGATTCGGGAAGTATCTGCACAAGATCGCGAGACGGGAGGCGAGGAGGAGGAGGGAGGGAGTGCGGGGCGCCAGAAGATACGGCGTCCCACACGCTGGGGGAGTGCGTCGCTTTCGACCAACAGTGGCGTACTCTCTCAGCAATCGTAGGAGAGGACCTCTCGCTGCCGAGCGTTGTCAACGCCATGCTCGGTAGTGACAGATCCTGGCAGGCAGTGGTCTCCTTTTGCGAAGATGTACGACTCCAGTGGCCGGAGTTGCTCCTCTTTTAGCGTGGAGAGAGGCCCGGTGAAGACCAGCCGTAGCCGCGGAGCGAGATGGTGAATGCCAACGCAACCCCATCTCGCTCTTAGCCGGGCGGCACGAAGGTCATAGTATGGTTTTTAGTCGGTTCGAGTCCGACATAACCCGTTGTTCTCCCCCGTGAGCAGCGGGTATCCGGGGGGATTTTCCACACTATAAAAAAAAAGGTTGGGAGACCAAACAGGCACCTGCCTATGCAATATGCCTATGAAATAAATAGAATTTAAAATTATTCCCGTTATTTAATTGCTCTTTGATTGTATTCTCAGCCCTTTTGAGTTAGTTTTGATAGTTTTATTTTAAGAGTGATTTAGAAATGTACTAAAGTCGGCACTAAGTAGAACCATCACTGTTACCACTAATATGGTAGAGTTCTGCAATAACTCAATCAAATTTGTGTGTTATTTCTAATAAGAATGTCTCGACTTTGAGGCTTATGCTAAATTGCACTTAAGTTTACTTTAGAAAAGTATTCAAAGTTACTATCCGTATGGTTTACACATTTTTTTTATGATATTGGAAGGCAAACAAGCAGACGGATTTCCTGATGGTAAGAAATTCTCGCCGCCTAGAGACACTAAAGGTGGATATGGTGAATTGATAACTTGAGGCCGGGATGTTAGGCCTTGAGCAAAAGCAAGTTTACCGCCTACCTAACCCTTCAAACCGGAACATGTCATGACGTTATGGCAGCAGGAATAGCTAAGGCGGTGGTACCAATCCGGGTGAGTCGCTGCGAAACTCTAGCACCTAGTCAGATGTTCCGGTGCTAGTGACGGTAGGCCTATGCGCGCCTTTTACGAGCTGCCTGGCAGGAAGACAGGTGGTCTATTCTGCAAAGGAGCCCGGACCAACACGGGGCAAATCAAACACTATCCCACTTCTGATAAAGTAATGGTCTCTCCTAAATACCGCATATTTGTGTAGTTCTAGTTCGAAGGAATAGAATGATCAGACACGAGACGAGTAATCTAAGTAATGGATAGTGTTCATCAGAAAATACCTGTCAACGAAAAAAGTAAAATATATTTCATAAAAATGTCGTGTGTCAATGGATACGCGTCCCGTCAACGCACTAGGCGAACACTTGACTCGCCTAGATGTTTCCACCGCAACACCACAAGTTTTATAGTTCCTATGTGGCTTCGTATTGACATATTTTGCTGTTACCTGCAGCATAAACCTGTTAGTATTATGCAATGGTTTAGAATTTATAATTTTAACTAGTAAAAAATACCTTTGAGGATATATTTTTGAACCAAAAATGTGACGACTATATCTTCCCTTAAGAAGTAAGTATCTTTACACCCATATCCTCGAAAAAGTAGAGTTACAACTAGGGCAACACACGATTAGTCGAAGTTATCTAGTCGCACAATGTGTGGTGGCAAACCTATCGCCAACTAGGCAGTTAGGTACCCAATCTTGAACAACACTTTTTTCATTAAAAGAGTGTAAAATACATCTTTTGTTAGTAGAATAATGTAGCTATATATCTGCAGTAGCGGTTTAAACAATTTCAGCGCCCTGGGTGAAATATAAACGATGCCTGGCGCTTTATATGAAGTCTAAATCTGTACCAAAAATAGCAAATGACACACCTAACCATCTGACACAATTTTATTTCTATCTTATTAGGTTTTTTGAAAAATGTATGGAACTTACAAATAAGTACGCTCCTTTCAATGGCGTTCAGGCGCCCTGGGCGATTTCCCATGCTATCCAAATACCGCCCCTGGTTATATCGGGAGTAATTATCTAAATCATTCTGTCCGAGTAAGTGCCGAGAGTATCTACTGCAAAGAGATGCCCAACCAATAACTATGCGGTTACACTATGGGCTAAAATACTTTTACGCCCGTATCATATACTATGGGTACACCTACGTCCTTTCCTACCTTTTGGTATGCAGGGCGAAACAAATTTTATAAAACCGTCTCTGTGTCGGTACTGTCCCCTTCAAGGGCACAAAACAAGTGTCGGGCTGCAAGCTTCTTAAATCTTCTTCATCGTGTTGTTCCGGGCTCCTTCCAGGCAGCTCGTAAAAGGCGAGCATAGGCTGATCGTCACTAATACCGTGACATCCTACTAGGTGGTAGAGATTCGCAGCGGCTCGCCCAGATTTGTACCACCGCCTTACCTATTCCTGTCGCCATAACGTCATGACCTGTTCCAGTTCGGAGGGTAAGGTAGCCGGTAAACTTATTTTTGCTCGAAGCCTAACATCCCGAATGTTCTATTACAATTACTTTTTCATATTATTACATGTTTCTTACGTTATTTGAGATTAAGGTCCCCGGGGCACTGCCCCGCCTAGCCCCTTGGTAGCTACGCCACTGGATTAGTGGAATGCTTCTAGCCAATATATTACATTCTAGTAGTACATACGCTGTAAGCTAAGCTATGTAGCAAACTGAGCCTCAACTCACCTCATGAACTATTGTCGAATGTTTTTTTTTCGAAATGGCTAATATGTTGCTAGCCTCGCGGTTTTTACAATTTCACCGGACAATGTCGTTGTCGAAACTAGAAAGATAAAAAGAAGTTATAATATCATATGGTTTAATCGTTAAAAAACAAATTATCTGAGCACAGAGTACCATTTCTGAGTGTTTTGAATTATAATTGATGAAGAAAATCTTTCATTATCGATGTATCGGTGCAGTAGTGATATTATTAGTGAGTGAGTGAGGGAACACGCTCGAGATGAGTGCGAAAGTTCACGCCCCAGCTACGGTTTCGCGTTTTTTTAATTACTACCCCACAGAGTCATTGTTGTGTCGCTCTAGGGGAATCTAGTCTGGTTGTCGCTAAAATGTTTTATTTTAATCCGCTAGACTCTAGAGTAAGGTATACGGGAAGATTTTTTAATAGTTTCAAATGAATTAATGATTACAACTTTTTCTGTATTTTTATACTTGTCTTTTTTTGATTTTCAAACTTGTCTATATTATTATCATTTTTTTTTATAGAAGAGAAGGCAAACGAGCAAGTGGGTCACCTGATGGAAAGTGATCACCTCCGCCCACGGACATCCGCAACATCAGGAGTATCACAGATGCGTTGCCGTCCTTTAAGGAATGAGTACGCTCTTTTCTTAAAGGTTCCTAAGTCATAATCGTTTGTGAATACCGCCCTCGGTAACTGATTCCACAAAGGTGTTATACGGGGTAAAAAATGTCTTCAGAATCGCACAGTTGTAGAGCGCTATGCATCGAGATGATGGGCATGATACCTTAAGCTCTGACGCGATGTCCGAAGGTGGAAATCAGCGGCTGGAATTAAACCAAACAACTCCTCAGAGCATTCCCCATGATATATGCGGTAGAGAACACCGTGTCACCCAACATCTCTACGCAACGCTAAAGAATCAAGCCGATTGGCAATTGCCCGGTCATTGACAATTCGAATTGCTCTACGTTGAATGCGGTCAAACGGAAGGAGCTGGTACTGTGGAGCCCCTGCCCATAGTTGAGAACAGTACTCCATATGTGGCCGAATTTGCGCTTTATATAGTTGTAAGCGATGGGCCGGCTTGAAATACTGTCTCGCTTTACTGAGCACACCAAGTTTTTTAGAGGCTATTTTAGCCTTCTCCTCCAGATGACCACGAAATTGAACATTACTCGAAATGTCAACGCCAAGTATACCAATGCAGGCTGTGGCAGAAAGGGAAACGCTCTCAAATCGAGGAGATACGACAAAGGGAGTCTTTTTAACGGAAAACGCGCAAACTTGTGTCTTGTCAGGGTTAAATTGCACCAGATTTTGCTGGCCCCAAAACGAAATTTCAGACAAAAGATTGTCAATTATTTTAGATACAAGTTGGTTCCGGCTCTCGATGACATGTTCCCACGATATATTATGTCGGCCAAAGTATAAGGCTTCCCCAGTAGTGTCGTCTGCATAGCAATGAGTGTCACTAATTTGCAACATGTCATTGATATGCAGAAGAAACAAAGTAGGAGAAATCACACAGCCTTGGGGAACACCAGCATTGACAGTAATAGTAAGGACATTTAATTTCAAAACCACAACGCTAGTAGAATAAATCATTTAATTTGGTCCAACTCTAATCCAAATTTATAGATCAAATTGATAATCATAAAAATTGAAAATTTATAAAGCAATAATTATTTTATGCTTTAAGATATTACGAACAAGCGTATGCCTCCACAAAGAAATCTAGTGATCCTGATATAAAAAACGAGAGGGAGTTTTGGCGCCATCGAGAGAAAAGATGGTCGAAGTTTTTTCATAATTATTGAATTTCGTGTTAATATTGAGTGAAATTAGTCAATTTTGGTGGCATTTTGTACAATTTTGTTCAGTGAAAGTGCACAAATGAAATATTCATGAAGAAATTAGCGTATCGTATATTTCCTCGTTGCTGCCAAAATTCATTACATGAGGTTGTGTAAAAAGGCCACCGTTTTACCCAAGAGCCTGACATGACTTACTGACGACTTATGACCGATGACTAATTAAAATTAATTGAAATTGAAATAAAATTTGATGCAAATTAGTAATTGACTAATGGCTAAATACTAACGTTAAGGCCAAAACCTAAAGAAAGAAAAAAGAAAAAACGAGAGTTTGACTTGTGACATCATGCTTCATTTTATTATTGTTGCGTAGGTGTTTTAAGTATCATAATCTTTTAGACGTCGAACTTTAATAATGTGTAAACCCTTAAATATATCTTATCTCTAGTCCAGAATGCAACTGAGTCAAATAACTAGGTACAATGTTATAGTTTGTACTTGCATACTACAACTACTTTACTATAATTGGTGGTTACTAGCCTTTTATTTTATGGCTGTAACTACTAAGTACAATTTCAAAGATTCATTCATTTAATTCAAAGATTATCAACTAATTTATACAAGCACATAACAAAATCAAACCTCAAATGCACTAAACGTATAGTTATAAAAACATTTCTTAAACATCACGTGTAGTTTTAAAAAACATTACTTAAGCCAAACATTGACATCAATCGCCATGTTTATTTATCTAATAACATTTGCATCTATAAAGCCATATAACAGAATATGTGAGATAAAAAGATTTGATTATTTGTTACTTTTACCAAGTTTGTTGACGTTGTGTCTTCTGGGTTGGGTGACTGAAAGTTGGGTAAGTTGTCTCGGCCTTATAAGACCTACAACTTATTCGTTGTGAATATTAATCTCTGTCTTCATATTTCAAAAGTGGCAACCCTACATCAAGTCTATCGAACTGGGGTGCTGTCAAAGCCCCAGTACCCAGTACCTCCGTAATATAGAAATACACGTTACTGTTCTAGTGTTCAATATTCATAGTGCGGATATATTAAATAGTATTTTAATAGGCCAAATACGATAGCGATATGTAAGTGGACGGATTTCGTGACTGTATATCAATTGCGTTGTCACCTTAAGGCGTACATTTTAAATGAAATGAATGAAAAACATGGGTGTGTGTATTTTAGCATGCACTTGAGAAGTTGTCATTGATTATGACATTATTAAAAAACAATAAAAAAATCTGTAACAAAAAATATAGAAATTGAACTTATCTGAAACTAAAACATGTGTGTGAATGTAGGAATATGTTTCAAAAGCAGGCAACTTCGTTCTGTTACTTTTGTGTTACAGATGTAGGTACACGAATCTTAAAATTTCACTAAATTTTTTTTCATGACGCGCCTAACTTTAAAAATGAAATAAAAGGAAAAGAATTTATTTGCGTTCTATGTATGTCATTAAGAAATTACAGAAATATATATTTAAGCATAAAGACATATTATAATAAATTTTGTGTGCAAACATTTTGATAGTGATGAAAACATATTTTTAATTACATATTTTAACTTTTCTCCGGGTCGGGCAACAATAAATGAAACCATCAAAATGTGGTCCTAACTGAGTAATAAACATACAAAAAAAACAAGAAATCATCAAGTTGGAGTGATATGCACCTTCTTTTTAGAGTTGGTTAAAAAAGTTTATCATTTGGCGATCAGCAGATTACATGACACAGAAATTCAAGCATTGGAGTGAACAAGTCTGAGGATTTGGGAAATCTTAAGTTGCACTAATGAGACTCGCAATTAAAATGACTGAAAGCTCATAAACAGACAATGACTAACAGAATATTCTGAAGACACCATTTAAGAAGACCAGATCTCAAGGAGAAGGGTTAAGGGTTTCGGCTAGGACTAAGAACTATTTAAATTAAACTGAAGATTGATAATGTTTAAAATGAATGAACAAACGCTCGCTGCCCGCATACGGAATAGTGAGATTTGAGAACAAGTGGGATTGAAAGAAAGACTTCGTGTAAGAATTACAAACGGCATGCTCCGATGGTTTGGTCATGTGGAATGAATGACATATGGAAGATTGACAAAACAGATATACCATACAAATGTGGATAGATGTAGGAACCCTGGGAGATATAGGTTGACATCCCATGATCAAATTAATCGGGTTTTATCCGAGGTTAGTGTCAAGAGTATTCGAAACTGGCGTGTTTGTATGAATGTGAACGAAGCATTTAGTTCTCGATACTTTCTGCTTTACCACGTTAGGGACCCACCGCGTTATTTATTCTTGCCGCCATGATGTCAGTATCAGAGTCAGTTTCGTTTCCCAAGGTAGGCTGGTTGGTAGGCGTTCATCAATGTCCAAACACACCATCACAACGACACAGGTCACCAACGCACCTACAACATTTATGGTGACAATAGACTACGATCGTCTTTTATCACCAGGGGAGCTATATGCTTGTTCACTGTTTATTCCAATATCCTTTTGTATCAATTACAATAATTTTCCAGATAAAATTTATCGCTTTGCCTATAGACTAGGCACCATATCGTCACTTCTGATCTGCATGTCCTATAATAAATTAGACGCACTCCATGCCGTGTCACAGGCGCCTGGAGTATATGTCATTAGCGTTTGCACTGATTAAAATATACATTATATTTAGCTGCTGCACTAGCGAAAGCGCTGTGGCATACAGTTCGCTTGGGTTGAGGAAACAGTGACATCAACAACCTAGAAATGCCCCTGAGCAAAAAATAAAAAAAATCTTTACACCTATATGCCGGAAAAAAAAATCTTCACGCCCAGGTCCCCGGAGAGATAGGCAAAAGTACAACCAGGGCACCTACGACTAGCTGACAACAAAAATAAGTCCCACAATGTGATAGGTGGCAAGCCTATCGCCAACAGCGCACATATCCAATCCCGAGATACATTCTTTTTTATTGGAAAATTGGAAAAACCACATTTTCAGTCTGAAGCTCTACCCGGGAATTCAATCTTGACCTCATGAAGTCAAGTCCAACACTGGACCACTTAACCACAGAGGTGCCTTTATGCCTGAAGACTTAGGCAGAGGTACAATGTATGCATGCATGCATCTAAACATTTTTATGGTAAGGACGTAAGAATCAAATATTAATAGTTAAGACAGGACAACGTCTGTCATGTCAGCTAGGGTATAATAATAGCGGTAACTTATTCATGTTTGGAGACCTGTCTGTTTGTTACTTGTCTTGACTCTTAAAGTAGAATTGTAAAGAAAATAGTATCTTCAAGCCCATAACCCCGAAGGACAGGACAAAGCACAACCAGGGCACCCACTATTAGCTGAAGACACTAAGTCCCACAATGTGATAGGTGGCAAGCCCATCGCCAACCGGGCACATATCCAATCCAAGGCAACATCATTTGTAAAGAAACCTGCGTGCAAATTCTAGTTAATTTCCAAAGAAATAATAACTTTGAAATATTTTCTTGTTTTTCTTCAAGTACATTTGATGGTAGGGTCTCAAGTGTTTCCGGAAGGTCGTTACTGCGTCTTCACGCAAATGCCGAAGTTTTAAGAGCCTCGAAAACAGAATATTTATTATAAGAAGGGCTTGCTTAATAAATATGTAAAAGTAAAGGAATATCTTTATTTTTCCAACGGTTTATGTATTTTATATCTGACTTAGTTTTATTCGAATTAGGTCAGTTTGAATGTATAATCTGAGTCTGTCCTTAAAGAAAAAGAAAGAAAAGAAAAGAAAAAATATTTATTTGCGGAATATGCGTGTTACAAAGATGTTACAAAATTATTTAAGCGTTCCTACATATTCTAACAAATTGTGGTGTGCAAATATTTTAATATGTTTTTAATTGTTTATTCACGATTTACTATTTGCACACTGTTTTTTGTTTGTTTTGAGATTACATGATTATTTATTAATACACACAATTTTTAGAATGTAAATTAATTTATCCCTATCTACCGTAAACTACCACCGTTTCCAAACCTAGCCAGACAGGAGAAGAAATGGCGAAACAAAATCCTGCGCACC
>NJDC01002173.1:11019-26026 GCA_002245475.1 Calephelis virginiensis | reverse complement strand
TTCCAAATAATAATAAATTTGAATTAAATCTAGGGCCAAGCTGGATACAAACCAATATTTACAATCGTCTAGCCGTCTAAAGTATAACCGAACTTTGGTCGGGATAAGTTCCGCGGCAGCTCGGGACTTTTTGTATAGCACGCTGTAACGAAGTGGAAATTTGCTACACAAAGTAATTTAATAATTAAATGTTAAAACAATATATATGTAAATAATAACACAATAAATAATATACACAATAATAACCGCTACATCTCCGAGAATATGAGCGTTAGGTTTACATTTACTGGACAAATATAATTATTCGTTACTGAGTTTTTGAAGAACGTCATCTTTACTTAGTAATATCAGTTTAAAAAAAAAGTATCTTCACGCCCATATCCCCGAAGAGGTAGGCAGAGGCACAACCAGGGCACCCACGACTAGCCGAAGACACTAAGTCCCACAATGTGATAGGTGGCAAGCCTATCGCCGACCGGGTACATTTCCAATCCCGACCAACATTTTTTTTAAATTAGAAAATTGGAAAAATCCAATTTTCTTTTTGTTGGCCGACCCGTGATTCGAACCCGGGACCTCATGCAGTCAAGTCCAACACCCGGACCGCTAGACCACAGAGGCGATATCAGTTTAATTCATTCAAAAAGGAAAACAGGTGCCAAACTTTGGTCGCTCACTTTCAGTGTAGTGTGTTTAGACACTTATCATTAGAAAATCTGCGTTTTAATTATATAAAAACTAGCTGCTACCTGCGGCTTCGCCCGCGTTTTCACAGAAACCCGGTGTGCGATCGGGATTAAAAATAGCCTATATGTTAATCCAGGTCACAATCTATCTGTCTTCCAAATTTCAGACAAATCCGTTCAGCCATTCGAGCGTGAAAGAGTAACAAACATCCATACATCCATACTTACAAACTTTCGCATTTATAATATTAAAAGGATTAGCAACCAATGATCGCGCTATCGCGATTAATCAAGTAACATAAAATTACGCAACCAAATATTTACCCCATATTGGTCCGGGCTAATTTGCAAAGTAGACCATGTGCTTTCATCCAGACAGCTCGTAAAAGGTGACTAACACCGTAACATCCAACCAGGTAGTAGAGTTTCGCAGCGACTCACCCGAATTGGTACTACCGATTTACCTATTCCTGTCGCCAATGCATGCCGTTGACGTGTTCCGGTTCAGAGGGTATGGTAGCCGATAAACTTACTTTTGCTCGAGGCGTTACATGCTGACCTTAGCTTGTCAACGCACCATTACAACCTTTGGTGTATCTTGACGACGTGAATTTCTCACTATCAGGATATCCGTTTGCTTGTTTGTCTTCCAATATCACAAAACGTATTTTTTTTGCTTTTTCCGTTATAAGAACTAGCTTATTTTAATTTGATTATTAATTATACAACAAACATAGAAACTTTATATGATTTTCCCATTGCTTTGCTATTGTAAGTTACATACTTAGGAACCCTGACTCTTTTATCTGCAGATCGTTGCACGATAGGCTTTGTTGACAGTTTTTCAGTCATTAGATTAACTGACTGATAACCTTGCATGTAAAATAGTACATACATACATATCTCCACGCCAAGTCCCTTACGGGATAGGCAGAGAGTATCGAGTGCCAAACCTCACGATCCTGACAAACCTGTCTAGCTTCCTTCACATTTACCCTTTTCATACAAACACACCGGTTTCGGAGACTCTTGACACTACCCTCAACTAATATCCGAGTGATCTGATCGTGGAATGTCAACCTTGGTCTCCCAGGGTACCTACATCCATCCACATTCGCATTGTATATCTGCTAAGATTGTCTCAGGAAAGGAACTTAAATAAAGTTCAAGAAAGTGATAGTGAGATATACGAGTAGCAACAGAGTGAGGTAACATGGGTCCGCCAAGGAAAAGCTCAGTATTTGTCGAGGTTTAATCTACCTTGAACCTGGTTTTTAGCTTTCCCCGTCTGACAAATAGTAATTGTAAGATAGTGACTGACATTTACATAAATACTAGCTGACCCGGCAAACGTTGTTTTGCCATATAACTAATTATATGACGATTGATCAGTTATCGACCCGAGATAAAAAATGACTATTAAAAAATAGGGGTTGGTGATAAAAGGGTGAAAATTTAGGGTTGTATGTACTTTTATATGCTGTATCATAAAAAAAAAAATTGTCTGAAAATTGCAAAAAAAAAAATTTAGGGGTGAACCACCCTTAACATTTAGGGGGATGAAAAATAGATGTTGGCCGATTCTCATAGATACCGGATAAGCACAAAAAAATTCATCAAAATCGGTCAAGCCGTTTCGGAGGAGTATGGCAACGAAAACTGTGACACAAGAATTTTTTAAATTAGATTGTTATCCATCATTCAAATGTAATTCAGTGACTGATAAAACAGAAAGCAAAACCTATCCTGTATAGTCGCCCTAATTTTCATTTTAAAGGCATTTGTGACTGTTGAATTAAAATAGTTTTGGGTTAATACCTCAAGATTATATTTCAGTTAATGTTTAAATCTTACTACTGTTCATGGTTTTTTATCAAGGCCTAGCTGTTTCGGCGAACTTCGTTCCGCCCGTTCGCTTTGTATGGGAAAAATTAAAACACTGTTTTTCCTAGTTCCCTCGCTGTTGTACGGGATAAAATGTACTCTACGTCCTTTAGCCGGTTCTAAGCTACCGTTCTTTAAATTTTCAGCATAATCAGTTTAACTAACACGACTTTCTTTAATTTTTAGGTGATTTATAGGTGATTTAATTTATAGGTGATTCTTTTTTTTAATTGTGTGTTCGTCGAGTTTTCATTGTTTTTAAGATGTATTCTGATATTCGGGTTGGAGACAAATACAACGAATTAAAAACCATGAAAATTGGTCAAATAGATTTCGAATTATAAATGTTGTAACAAACCCGTCTTTGTTATGTATATATATATTGAAAAGACATCTGAGATCTAACTTCTGTAAAAGAATCCAAAAATCTAAAATGTCGAGACTAAATAATTCTTCCCGTAAGATGCACTACTTTGCGTTAAAAGATTAATCGCTTCTTGTTAACATGTTCCAATTTTTTTATTTAAATTAAAATAAACTCCTCAGTTGTGGGGGCGTTGGCGTAAATCCAATAAATTTTATTGAACGTTATAACGTCCTTCAAACTATCCATTTATTCTAGATGTGTCACTTCAAGGTTGGCTATGGGCTGTCTTTGTCTATATACTGTCTAATTAATAAACATTTATATTAGAAAACAAAATAAAACATTTAATAACAGACCAACACTTATATTTAAAAAAAATGTTTAATTAATAATTTAAAAAAAAGGGTTTCCACTCCGGGAGTGCCAGCAGAAATTAAAATTTGAATATTAACGTCGTGTGTTTCGGATATTTTGGAATGATTAGGGAATAATTTTGCACGAATTGCTTTGATTATTAGTATGAAAGTACTATCATTTATGTGGTAGAATACAATCTTCATTTATTGCGATATCGTACACAAATATGACAATACGAACACTCGCGCAAGCGCCCTGCGCCGTTTCACGAATTTTCGTCTTACGAAATTTCGGGTCACGTGTCCTGCAGCTAAAGAAGTTTTCACTTCAAAAACAATAAGAAATCTATTATAAACATAAGGAACTTAAATAAAGTTTATTTTATTTCATTTGGTAGGAAATCAACAGCTGAAGTTTAAGAAAAGTTTAACAAAGTGATAGTAAGAAATAGAAACAGAGTGAGGTAGCATAAATCCGCCAAGGAAAAGCTCAGTATTCGTTGAGGCTTAATCGACCTCAAACCTGGTTTTTAGCTTTCGCCGTCTGACAAATACAGCTAACAACCAGCTGGCAACACAAACGTAATACAATTACTAAAGATTCAACCTATTATGGTCTTTATTACACAATAAGTATTTTTAAAGAAAGAAACACATGTACTATTTTACTTATCACTTATAATTTATTACTTTGTAATTAGTAGCCTACCGGTTTCGCTTATACAGCATCATCAGGGCTAAAACTTTAATTTATACATACACGGAGAAATAACTTACTTATTGTGTATTTGATATTTTCCATCGTCGGCGCTTGGTAAAACTTCCAAATATTCATATTTTTAAAGAAAGAAACACTTGTACTGTTTTACTTATCACTTATAATTTATTACTTTGTAATTAGTAGCCGGTAGGCTAAATATAAGTTTTAGCCCTGATGATGCTGTATAAGCGAAACCGGGTCCGGGTTCACTGGATAGAATAGACCATATGCCTCTCTGCCAGACAGCTCGTAGGAGGCGAGCTAGGGATATCACCAATAAGACCAGTGGTAGTAGGATGCTGTTCAGCAACTTGCCCGGATAGGGATCTACCGCTTTACCTTTTCCTGCCGCCGTAATGACTTTGTCATGTTCCGGTTTGGTTCTGGCAAACTTGCACCACAGATCTGGGGGGTGATTATGTAACTCAGTTACCAACTCAAAATGGATGAATGTACATTGAATCGCTGTCAATGACGTGTTTTGTATTTGCTATCTCCAGTGACCAACAGAAATACAATAGAGATAGCAAACACAAATGACGTCATTTGATGTACACTTTTACGGTTTGAGTTGACAACTGAGATACATAATCGCCCCCCTGATATCCCAGCCAAAGGACAGTGTCGCTCCTATAATATATATGGGCCACCGTTATCTTTACCATTAGAACAGACGTGTGCTTGTTTGTTTTCTCATGCCATAAAAAAGTTGGGTTGGTTCTATTATTTCGAACGAGCCAATGAATTTGGAGAGGAAATGAAACCAATTAGGATTGTAAAATATTGGTTTTGAAGATATTACACTAGTTCTGTCACCAATAGATGGTCTCTATCTCGCACCATTGTTGTTAAGTTGGGTAAACATTTTCATCACGATTTCAGTCTCTTACTGTTTTCTTTTGTTTGGTGGTCTCACCTCGAAATGTCAACTTATTTACTACAACATTGTGAAGTCTATTTATCACCTACAAATCATTCAGCTCTTGACGTTTAAAATAACTGGTTAACTTTATGACTACATTACCTCATAAAATAAGAGTTAAAGCGATTCACAAGAATAATCGAACTTAGTACGACGCGTTTTTAACCAAAGTCAACAAAGAGGACTCTCAATTCTTCTGTTTTTTATAACGCGAATCCTCTGTTCAAAATGAACTTTGGTGATTCAGTTTTCGGAAGAAAGGTCAAGATTCAGAGGTGGTCCCACTTAAGTCTTACCAAGGCCTGACCCGTGATTTCTGTGCTATGGATAAGCTTTTATTAGTCGACAACAAAAAGAAGGTTATCAATCGGTATGTTTTTTTGGTATGTATGTATAGATACTCTTTTAATTATGAATGAATTTTAAAAAAGTCTTTTAATTATGAATTTAATAGTGTTTTTAACAAAATATAGGTAATAATTCGTCCCTTATAAATTTAACCGAATTCTTACGCGTGGCTTTTGAATCATAATACATATTGTAGTGTTTTAAATGTCGTATCAAGGAAATTGCCGGTTTTTTGTTGTTTTATTGCACGTATATGTTTTATCTTTTTCCATAAACTCGTGCACTATCTTATCTTTTTTCCGGTAACATCAATAAACAGTTCACTTAGCATTTTAACCCAGTATCGGGGCAGGCATCTGTTCCATGTGCGTTCGACTTCTAAATGCGGACGCAACCCTTACTGGGACTGCCGAAAATAGAAATGATCACGCGATCTTTGTAGGTATTCTCCATAACGATTGTTTAGTCGAACTTTTTACTTATGGGTACTTTCGAATGGTGGAAGACATTTCCTGACTCGGATTTTTATTAAACCGTGAAATAGGATCACTCAAAAGACATTACAGCTCTTTCAGACGAACGACAGTATGTCGGCGACTGCTTGCGCTCCGGCGCGGCGTGAAGATTTTTTTATTACATTCTTCTATGTTCCGTCATTACATTGTTCCACGACCACCTCCTTGGTCGAGTGGCTAGCATTTGCAAATAATGAATTTAAGACAGATAAATGATTTATCTTTCCTAATTTTCAAAACATGTGCATACCTATTCTTAAGATGCCACTGTAGGTCGATGACACTGAGACACGGCGACTTCGGCGACGGCCGTAGACTTTTTCAGTAGGTAACGAGTATATGACAGTTGCCAACCAGGGTTGAGAGTTGTCGCCGACATATTGTAGCTCACCTGTAACAGTTCCTAAGCTCTTCTATAACAGTCTTCAATGCGTTAGTAGTTCTCAGCTTAGAAAATGTATTCACAGACAGCGATGACTGCCCTCAATCAGTACGCCTAGTGTGAAGTTTTCGTCAGCCATTTGAAAGCTAATTATGGCAACGAAAGATTGACTCAGGCATTGTTAAAAAAAACTTTTAGAATTTTTGCGTAGCAGTTTTAGCGTCCTGATACAGCGTTTTACGCGCGTATTCACTTTAATTCCTTGCCTGTTGACTCGAATACAGCGCGAACGGTTGTAATGTAGCTTGCATACCATCGTCTTACAAGTCGAAAGTCTACGATTTAGCATGTGTCAAATTCTGCAAATGCATATCCTTAATTATCCATTTTAAATCTATAAAGACGCATTAAAAGACGCATTGTGTGGTCTACGTGGAAAATTGCCACCAAGTTTAGATCTGATGATGGATTTCCAGCGAAATCGAGGAAAATACTTAATTTTTGTGTACCTAAATGACTGACTAATTGAAAAGAAAAACTGCAAAAGACTTCAATTTCAATAAATAAAAAGTTCGATGTCGAAGTTATTACCCTAATTTAAAAATAAATCCACAGGTCACGAGCGCGTGCGTAGTACTGGACTCAGCTATGGCCACAAATTATATTATAACTTATGTACAAGCAGCTATGGCGCCCGAGTATCTCGCGACTGGACTCAGCTATGGCCACAAATTATATTATAACTTATGTACAAGCAGCTATGGCGCCCGGGTATCTCGCGACTGGACTCAGCTATGGCCACAAATTATCTTATAACTTATGTACAAGCAGCTATGGCGCCCGAGTATCTCGCGACTGGACTCAGCTATGGCCACAAATTATCTTATAACTTATGTACAAGCAGCTATGGCGCCCGAGTATCTCACGACTGGACTCAGCTATGGCCACAAATTATATTATAACTTATGTACAAGCAGCTATGGCGCCCGAGTATCTCGCGACTGGACTCAGCTATGGCCACAAATTATATTATAACTTATGTACAAGCAGCTATGGCGCCCGAGTATCTCGCGCGTAGTACGCGAAAAAATTAAACGCAGCGCATCATCAACTGTCTCAAGTTGACATACTCGTGTAGCTACGTGCGTAAAAAGCCCTTTCTGGACAGGCTCTTTTATTGAACTTGCGTTTGCTCTAATCATTTGATATTTGAAAATTAAGGTACTGGCAAGCAGCAGACTAAACTCAATTTTGCGATTGCTTAAAGTATGACACTTATTAGGTAGGTACTAGAGGATATTTATAGGGATAGGGGTATAAATAGGTACATATGTTAATGACAACTACGTACATTAATAACAATAATAACAAATATCGTGAATACTTTGAAAAAACAAATTTTAAATGTAGTGGTGTGTATGTGACCCATAGATGTGACCAGATATTTTAAAGATTGTGAATAAAAACTACTGAAATGTTTATGCCGTTGTCAGACCCACTTGAATTTTTGACTCCTCTCAAGAAAAAGATAAAATATTTTTTATACATTAAATACCGCCTTCTAACAATTTACTTATTGTTTCAGCGATGCAGCAAAAGGCGTGACACAACGGGTTGACAGGAATCAATCCGCACGATGTCTCAGCCTCCCCCAGGCCGTGGGCGCGCGCGTCAGCCCGGCCCTCCTTCCCCCCTTCACTACCGTCCTCCCTCACCATGGGCTCCAAGCCCCCCACCTCTCATATCTGGACCACGACACTCCACAGCCATACTATCACCGCCCCCCGTCCATCCATCACCCAAACCCTTCCGTCCACTGCATTCACCACACATAAGACAACAATCTCAGTCCCCAAGCTCACATTTCTCCATTTCCCCTTACCCAATGTCTCCAATAATGGGCCATAGCCCTGAATACTACTACTCATCCCCGTACGAAACGGTTCGGGAATACGAATACGCTGGTGTCCCTATGGACCCCCCTCTTCCTCCTAGACCGATGATTTATGAAGAGGAAGAGGAACGAGGACCGTCGACCGCAGAGATCATTGCAAGCCAGTCACAAGAAGGTTACGTGGATGAAAAATTAGCAGAGTACCAAGCGACAATTCAACTATTGCAAGGTATGGCCTCTACATCTTACATATCTTTACACATTATTAGCAAATGTATCTCTGACAGTTTTTTTGCTAGGAGACACGTAGTTGCCATATTTGTGCCCATCTTCCTTTTTTTTAAATGAAAAGTACTATGTTGCTAACCGCGAGGTTTTTACAACGTCACCAAACTTTGTGTTGTTTACAAAGTTTGGTGACGCAAAGTGCTCAATCTGATAAAGCATTTTTGATTGGTTTTGCTCAATTTCAACAAAACAACACCAAAAGTCATCTTCGGGGGACCAAATCCCAATTTCGTTCAACGTCCTTATTTAACGGGAAGGAGGATGAACTGTGGACAACGCCACTTAGCGCTTAGCGCCAGGTGAAATCCAGTCCTCTGAAGTGAAAACAATGAATATGATATAACCTTACTGGTTTACTGGCGATAGCTCGGAATACTCGGGTGATCTTTAGAGAGGTATCCTTCACCTCTTTGCATTTCCTGACCAAAACCGAGCTACAGCTTGCAGGATAAAAAATTAATTAGTCAATAATTTATATGTTGAGACAGTAACATTAATCCTACTTACATAAATGCGAAAGTTTGTATGTATGTATGGATGTTTTTTATTCTTTCACGCTTGAATAGCTGAACGGATGACGGAACAGATTGTGCCCTGGATTAACATATAGGCTACTTTTAATACCGATCGCACAATGGCTTCCTGTGAAAACGGGGGCAGTGCCGACGGCAACACCTAGTATGTTATAAAAATGTTCCTTGTTCTGTAGATTTCTTAATGTTTTTTAGTCTGTAGGACTAGACTTTTTAGGACGTATATTTATCAGGAATTTCGTCAGCTTGTTTATCTATTAATGGGTGCTACGTAAGAGCGTAAGCTTCCGAAATATCTACAAAATGTCACAGAACCTACACCAACTCGTTTTAGCATTATAATATAGATTTCAGTAAAACTATGTGCGGACGTCCAACACAAACAATGTTTGGCATATCGGATGCACACGTAGGAGTCGTAACACTGAACTGGTGAGATCACCCACCTTGCGCCAAATTCGAATTTCCTGTATTACACTTACATAACATTGCATTAGCACTATTTGCATTAATTCACTATTTTTATCATAAGTACATTGGAAATATATAGATTTCAACATGTCTCATAATCCTCTAGCATCAAATATATCTATTGGGCTCTTAGAAAATGTTTGTTATTCTTTTCAACCGATTCCAAAAAGGAGGTGGTTTTCAATTCGACTGTATGTTTTTTGGATATTATTTTTGTATGTTTGTAACGCGATTACTCCGTCAATAGCAAACCGAATTTGATAGTTCTTTTTTAGAAATAGCTGATGATTCCGAGGTGGTAACATATAAATTTTTTCATAATCTAACAAGGAATTAATAAGTGTAACCCAAAAACCACCAGTAGGATGTTGTTAAAATTTAAGTGGGACCGTTTCGGAATTATTTTCTATCTTCTGAAAAAAAAACATCAAAACGCGATATCGTACCCAATAAAATAGTTGGAGTCGGTTTTTGCTGTTTTACCGCGTTTGATTATTACGTCAAAGGAAGCCTCATATTGATATTATTACAAACTTTAATTTAATTTGCAATGTATATTTGTACGAGTGGAATATTGCAATTCAATTTTAATGCAGCTAAAATTAGAATAAAAAAATTGAGCTATTACATACACGCACAAAAATAGTATAAACCATAAATTAATGACATGATCATTTATATATCTAATAATCATTTATATCATACCATCAAACTATTAATAATTATAATGATGGAGGCGGAAGGTTACAGGAAAACACGTTTAGTATTAAATAAATATAACCTGATTTCTGGTTGTAACTAATGACTGTTAGGCTAATTCGTTGCATTTGATTATGATTTGCTATTGTTTTTATTTTAGTAAAAAAATGATAAATGACAGAAAATGTTTATAATAATAATAATTAATATAATCACTACTAAGATTATAAATTGCGTAATATTGTACTTTGATATACACTCAAATTACAATATATGAAGAGTAAATAAAATAAAAAATTAAATTGTATATTTCGATGAGAGAAAAACTTGCGAAAACAAAAAGAAGGTAACAATCCCTACATAGAAAAACAAAAACCTATCTGTAATCAGAGATTATTAAATAATAATAAAAAACAATATATCTATGCCATATTGTAGTTAAGTATTATATCGATCAAGTCTGTTTTCAAACAAAAGATCCGCGTAGAAATCCGTTATAATACCACAGACAAACACACTCACACAAACACGTCGCATTCATAATGCTCCTCTTTTTCCGACGGGGTTAAAAAATAAAATAAAATTAAAAATAAAGTAGCAAAAAATAATAATAAAGTAATTACTGCAACTATTAGTGCCACGCTAAATATAGAAAAATACGCTCTAAGTTTTATTTAAACACATTTTTTAAGTTCTACGCAACTTAAAAAATGTGTTTAAATAAAACATACATGCCTAACTACGGTGACCAACCGCGAGGCTCGGGTTCGATTTCCGACGGGGGCAGGCATTTGTGTGATGAATATTTAGAGGTCTGCAATTTCGGGACTGAGTGGCGGGTAAATACGCATACATATCATCAATTCCTTACAGGATAGGCATATATTGTTGAATACCAAGTGCCACGCTCCTTGGCAAGGCAAGTCGCATGGCTTCCTCCCAACTTCCTCCTCTTTAATTGTTCTTACGTTCGACGAATTGTCAAATTATTTCTAATTTCCGTGTTTTTCTTTCGAACATTCCCACAAGTATTCATATTTTTAAATGAAGAAACACTTGTACTGTTTTAAGTATCACTTACAATTTAGTGTTTTATAAATGGCCTACCGGTTTCGCTTATAAAAGCACCATCAGGGCTAAAACTTAAACTACATACATTCCTACAAGTTTTGTATTTTACTGAGCGTTAGTTTAATAATTTGCCATTGTTATATCACACCACTACATAGTATAAAACATAGTCGCTTCCTCTGCCCTATGTCCATTTGTATGCTTAAATCTTTAAAACTACGCAACGGATATTGATGCATTTTTTTTTAAATATAGAAGAGGAAGGTTTATATGTATATTTCATAACCGTGTGAAACCGGGGCGGGCCGCTAGTCTATGCTAATTTTAAAAATGTTTGTGACTTCTGTTAATGCTTGATGTCTCTTTGATTTCTAAGAAATGAAGTATCAAATATATATATATCTCACATTCCACGATGACTAACTAGCGGCCTCGCCAAATAGGTCATCGTGCAGTTGCATATCTTGGAGTTTCTTCACATTAAACATTCAAAATACTATTATATTTTGTTTAAGCACAGTAGTGGCTTTGGCTCTAGCGCCCTGGGTGAAAATATACGGCTCCTCTAAATGAAGTTCAAATCCATATGAAAAAAAAAGCGGCGGTCGCCCAGCCGCGCCCTATCCTACGCCGGCACTGTTTAAGCACATCATACTCTTTTACAATTTCCAATTCTATGTTGCAGTAAACCTTAAATATGAGATCATTGGAATCTAAGAACAGGTAAAAAGCTGACTGTTCCTTTAAAGTTTAGTAGAGATCTCTTGAAGCAACCATAACTTCTTGCTACCTTTGTCGCTGAAAATTTCTAGTAAAACCTGCTATTTAGCAGCTAATTTGAATATTAGTACTACATTGACAAACAGTAAATTTTAGGCCTCTAAAATAAAAATAAAAATGTAAATACGAAAATGTGTTTATTTTTTCTCGTGTCACATCGACACAATAATGTATCGAGATAGTCAGAAAGCTTGATATTGTTAAGGGATATTTGACTGACTTCGAAAAAAGCAGGAAGTTATACATTTGAATCTCTTATACATTTTTTGTGTATGTTAATGAATGAATGAATGAATAAATGAACTCTTTATTGTGCACAATTAAACGTAGTACAAAATAAGTACAAGTAAGTATTAACGAGAGCATATCTCTGTCACATCTGACCGATTTTAAAACTTAAGAGCCATCTTCATCCATTATCCATTACCACCTAGGCTAAATCTGATAATGGGGTCTCAAGGAAATTAAGAAAAATACCCAATTTTTGTGTGGCTTTGTTTGCACTTTTAATACATACATACGTTTATTTTTTTCGTATATCTAAAGAGATTCCCTAGGGAAAATGTTTTTTTTTTGTGATAAGTCAGGGACCAGCTCTCCCGAAGGAAAGACAACAGTGGCATATAGACACCATAGATGGCCACTGTCCAGTAGCCAGGATATTAGGCCTATTGAGCAAGTCTACCGGCTACCCTACCCTCCAAGCCAGCATAAATGATGTAGTAATACATATCAAATTCATTTGTGAAAGTTAATCATGTTTTAATTATACAATTCTGTAATCTTTGCTGTAGTTATGTAAGATCTGGTCCCAAATATATCTGATTAGCGAACTGACGTCAGCCGACCAGCGTCATGTGGATCGTAATATGTCTTTCAGTTCATGATAGCCTTGTTCCGGTGGGATTTATTTTGTTCTACAGAAAATGCTGCCAAAATATCACTTTCGGATTCAATCACTGTCGAAGCGTGCGATAAATATCACGCTTCAAAGGAAAATTTCGAATATAGATGTGAAATTTGGCTACATGATGAAGGAAAGTCACTGCTGCTGGTAGACTTAAATGTGATACCGACCCTTAAAAAAACATCCGTCTTAGTAATAGACTAAAGTTCTACAAGTTTTAAGTTTACAGTTAAGGACAATTGTGACCTATAAAGTTAGACTCGGTAAATGTTATTGGTGCGTTGCTAACTTTATCAGTTATTCAATATATATTATTAAATTTTCAATCGGATATTATCCGAGGGTGGTGTCAAGAGTCGCCGAAACCGGCGTGTTTGTATGAAAATGGTTATGAATGTGAAGGAAGCAAGACAGATTTGTCAGGATCGTGAGGTCTGGCATTCAATACTCTCTGCCTACCCCGTAAGTGACTTGGCGTGAAGATATGTATGTATGTATGTAAATTTTAATGTTCAAGCATTATTAAGGTTCAATTGTTAATTATCTTTTTGATAAGAACTCTATCTTCATTTATCAAGACCAACTACTTTGTTTCCAAACATTTTAAACATAGTTTGTACGCCTGAGATCGTTTATCGTTATCAATAGTTTTGTTTGTGTGTGTCAAATGTATGATAGCATGTATAATATATATATATTATACATGCTATATATTTTGTTTATCGATTTAATGTACTCTGTAAGCATGATTATTAAAAAATAAAGAATAAAGATAGGGTTGTCACATCCTGATGCCGACAAAACACACTAAGGGCCACTTGCACGTTCCTGGGCTAAATTTTGTAATGACTTATTCTGTCAGATTTAAATTGATTCAACCCAAGTTAGAAGCCAGGAACGTGCAAGTAGCCGTAGCCGTATAGACATATTAATATTATCATATAATAACAAAGGAGTTTTGGCGCCAACGTGAATGAAGATGGTCGTATTTTTTTCATATTTATTGAATTTCGTGTTTATACTTTATATTACATACTTACATACATACATATCTTCACGCCAAGTCCCTTACGGGGTAGGCAGAGAGTATCGAGTGCCAGACCTCACGATCCTGACAAACCTGTCTTGCTTCCTTCACATTCATAACCCTTTTATAGGGTTATGAATTTTATATTGAGTGAAATTTATATTGAGTGAAATTAATTAATTTAGGTGGGAATTAGTTTAATTTTGTTCAGTGAAAGTGCACAAATGAAGGTACCATGAATTTCTTAGTGTATCGTGAATTTTCTCGCTACCGCCAAATCTCATAGACGAGCTTGAGTAACGAAGCCACCGCTTTACTCCAGACCTTGACATGACTTTGTAAATAGTGTTTATGACTAAAATAAATACTTAATTAATACGGAAGACATGGCAGAATGGCCTAAAAGTCGCCTTAGCCGGTCCCAGAAAGGGGCAAATTAACTACTAACTAACTAACTATACTAACAAAATATATTCATTACTAAATTACACAACTTAATCTAACTGGACATGAGTTCTTGGCGACTTATGACTGATGACTAATTAAAATTAATTGAAATTGATATAAAATTTGATGCAAATTTCTACTTGACTAATGGCTAAATACTAACGTGAAGGCCAAAACCTAAAGAAAGAAGAAAGAAGAACTTAATCCAACTTGAAATTAAGCAAATTATTGTCTTATGTTGTGGGTGTTAGGCACCATTACACAGAAATACTTATATGAAATTATAATAAACTTAATAAATATATAGGCCCTGACATACATATAATCTGAGGTTCCCAAACTTATTTCACGTAACGCCCACTTTGAAAATCAGTTGTTTTGTAGGGGTTTTTTCTTGTGAATAACCTCAATAACATATTTGATTCGCCTGGAGTTAAAAAAAAACATTATTTTCAAGATTTATACTGCCCCCCTCTAGGCTTTCAGGGCCCACAAGGGGGCGTTATCGCCCACTTTGGGAAAGGCTGATCTAAATGTTCATCACGCAAATAACTGTCCTTTCAGAAATTGAATCCAAGCCCCGCGATTAGTCGGTGGCGATTAGCGAGCAATTAAAAGGAAATGCGACAAAACTGGACTAAGACTTATGGCTATATCGCTATCTTTTCCT
>NJDC01002172.1:10974-23963 GCA_002245475.1 Calephelis virginiensis | reverse complement strand
GTAACGTTGGAATAAGCACAGAATTATGCAAAGCGAGTCTAGCTTTTTGACTCAAAACCTCGCTTTGGAATAGCTTACCCAACGCTCCATTCACACTATTCCCTGCACTGCACTGCACTATTTTGTAAGAAGAAAATATATTGCAAATGCTATTCGTAATATGGATATGTGTCTGTCTACTCTATTGACAAAAGGTTGAAGATCTGTTTGTGAAAAAAAGTTCTGTTTAAAAAATCCTAAAATTTAAGTTACCAAAACTTGTAATTCAAACTTAAGATACATTTTTTTAAATATGTACATAAATGGTCTCCTCCCTAAGGTTGTCTGGCAGAGATAGCTCTGAAGCAATAAGTCCGTCTTTGTGCAGCTAAGTTAAATATTATAAGTGAAAGAGTGTGTATTATTTTAAATTTTGGTGCGTATTCAAGTGTATTCATTCATTCATTTATTCATTAATTCATTCATTTATTTATAAAAATTGACTTGGTTGCACAATAACGTGAGTTTTAGACGTTAATATATCAATAAGTATTTCTAAAGTTTTGTAACTGAATCGAACTTATAGAAAATATATTAACTGAATTCTAAGACAAAATGTCCACAAACATAGAAGATATATAAGATTTATTATAGTTGCTTTATATCACAAAGTTTTGCGGAGTTAGATCGGTATTCCAACTTATGTAATATGATTACGCGATTCGTTTTCTATATGCGATAAAGTTATATTAGATAAAGTGGATAAATGAGTTAGTATCTTAACTACTTAGCTTCGTTTTTTCGATTTGAAGAGTGTGTTTTCCCTATTTAGTTACAGGGAATTTTGAGTAAAGATAGTGGGTAAGTTTATGTTAAGCTGGCACGCTATATTACTTGAATTACCACACGAGTGTGAGTTTTGCAATCACTTCTTTACTGTAGGCAATATCGTATGTGCGTTTAAACGACCTACTTCTGGGTCGTAGTAGGTAGTAGTAGTGTAGGTAGTGGTAGTAGCAGGTAGTCGTAGTGGGTAGTAGTGAAAGACGCACGGCTGGGATTTGCTCCGTCGTTATTTTTGTAATTAAAAAGGAAATAAGAAAGTTTTAAGGTCGTGAGTGATATATTGAACGATTAGTGATAACATATACCTGTTGGTGATAAATCTCCTATCCACAGTGTTTTGCTAATTGTTTACGTGATAGGTTTGTTTGGATGAAGGAATCAGTGCAGGAATTTATGACAGCCTTGGCTGATCTTTTTCATAAAACTATGAACGAATTCCAAAATCAAACCCTAAATCAACCTGATTCCGTTTCATCAGGTCTCTTAGCACAAGAGTTTTCCACTTTTAAAACATTTATGATGTCAGCTATTACTATGCTCCAACAACAAATCGAGCATAACGGCAGACAAAACTGATAGAATTGAGATGCGTAGCCGGAAGAAAATAATTTTACTACACGGTGTTCCAGAATCTAAGTCAGAAGACATTAAAGCTACAGTTACCCGGATCATCAGCCAACAACTAAAATTACGTCATTCTCATCGTCGCACTTAAAAAGTACAAGCCGGTTGGGTAGTGCTTCTGAAAATAAAATAAGGTCGATTGTCAAAAAATTTTCTGAGATTTCAATTCTAGATAAGGTTTGGCTTAACAAACAATTAAAAGGTACTGGCATCACGCAGTCCGAGTTTCTTTTCGAGTCGTTTATGGAAGCGAGGAAGCGATTTGGCATAAAAACTGCTGGATACAAGAAGGCTACATACAGGTTATAACTCCAGGTGGTGCTCGTCATCAGGTAGAATCTCTAAGTGAGCTTAATAAAATCTCTGTGTCAGACCCACCCGTTGCTGCGCTGGCTCCTGCATCCGCATTGATATGCCTGGCAAAGTCAAGGTCAATGACCCTAGACGTAAACGTGTGGGAAAAAAGTGAATAACTGTATTTTTTGTGTTTTCTGTTCGTCGGGTTTTTTACCATTTTATGTTTAAGTTTGTTATCTATAAGGTATATAGCTTGTTTTGATTGCCTATCACAAGTTATGCTTGTAAAAGTCTTATTATAAGTCAAAATCGTGGTCAATGTTATCTGATGCTGGTAATTATGGCTGTGGTATAATACAGGCTTATTGGTAGTTTTTTTTAAATCTTGTTTTGAAAGTTGTATTACCCTATTTTTTTTAAAAAAAGGAAAAAAATATAACTCGTAATTGGTTCACTTTTTCCCCCCATACTCATGGGTAATTAGTTAGCTAGTGACCTCATCTACACCCCCTTAACGGGATCGGGACACATTTCCAATAAGCCTGTATAAAACTCGCAATTAATAATGAAAGTTGTTAGTGTTAAGTCATGCAAAAAAAACTGTACCTGCAGCTTCCCCAAGGTTTTCATTGGTGATTTGGCTTTTTACTGCGCCGGTTTTAATAAAACAGGCTAGTCTCGCAGGTTTTAGTCAAAATTCGGGCTAGTTTCCAGTTAAGAGATGTTTGAATAGGTATTGTCTTATTCTACATATATGCTAGTAGGTATTTATAACTAGCATCATCTCTATTTTAAAATTATTTAGCAGAATCTAAGCAGCTTAACAATTGATTTGTTTTGTTTTTTTTTGTAACTAATTACAAATTAAATGTTTGATTGATAAGATTGAACCTATTTTATGTTAATTTTACCTTTTTAATTAAAATTAAGTAAAAATAATCTAAGACAGTCTTATGACTGTCTGTATGTATGTTTGTTTATACATAATTCGTAGAATGGGAACTAAGCAGGGATTTGGCATAGGTGAATATAAGTATTAGATAAATTTTTTTAATGACTAACTTGTTGCTAATCTTACGATTTTTTACAACTTCACCGAACTTTGAGTATTAGATAAGTATGTATTAGCTACTTATAGATTTATGCATACTTGTGAGCGCAATTTTATGTGTAGGTGTGTACCTTGTAAACCTTTTTTTTCCATTTATTGCTACTAGTATTTACTTTTAGTTTTTCTCTCTTTTATTGTAAATTGTGTGATATTTATAGGTAAATATTTATGTATAAATTTAGGATGTCTTTTCAAGGATGTGTTTCTTTTTTTATCTTAATTATATATTATGTTTTTCTATCGAGAATTCCCTGACAGGTAGTGTATTTGTTTGTTTTTTTAAGTACATTAAACATATTTTGAATATAAATTTAAATAATTTATATGATTCACATTATAAGTTATTATGAGTACAAACATTAGTTTTGATAGTGATAACGAAGTATATTTTCCAGCCTCTTCTCAATCGCAAGGTATAAGTAATGATGATAGTTTTCAAAGTATTCGTTATTTTAGTTATACACTGGATACTTGGTTGTACCTCTGCCTACCTCTTCGGGGATATGGGCGTGAAGATACTTTTTTTTAAGTGATACACTGGATACTCAGTTCTCTCCTATTGCAAAAAACTTTAATGTAATTCACATAAATGCTCAAAGTATTCCAGCACATCATACAGACATGTTGACTTCGCTGAGTTGCAAAAACGTACATGCTATTTTAATATCAGAAACATGGCTTAAGCCTCCTTTGCTGTCATCTAGGTATATATAGCCTGCCTGGATTAAACTTAATACGTAATGATAGAGTGGGCCGTGGTGTCGCTATTTATCTACGCCAAAGCGTAGCCTATCAGATCTTGGATGTGTCGGAACAATCTCTTGGTAATGCGGCTGAGCATTTGTTTATTGAAGTTACTCTTTCTCATACCAAAGTATTACTTGGAGTTTTTTACAGTCCATCTCTGAATATTAATTACTTTTCAGCTTTAGAAAATCTTTTTGATAAATTTATGCCTAGCCACAATCATACAATTATTATGAGGGATTTCAAAACTTGCCTTCTCAAACACGACAGCCGCGCTTCTCGTCTCACTTCTATTGTTAATTCTATGAACTTACACATTCTTCCTCTGTCTGCCACCCACTCTGTTCCCAACTGTGCCCCTTCCCTATTAGATTTATTAATAGTTTCATCTTCTGAACACGTTGATAAGTACGGTCATTCCACTATAACCCTTCAATAACCCTTCTTTTCCATCTGAGTATCGACCCATTTCTATATTACCATTTCTTTCTAAAGCACTCGAATTTCTAATTTATAAGCTATTGCATATATTTCCTACAAATAACCAAATATCAAATGTGTTTCAAACTGGATTCCGGCCTGGCCACAGCGTGACAACTGCTTTAATTAAGATAGCGAATGATATGAGATCCGCCATGAAGACATTACGATTTCAGCAACGCTTTTATTACTATCGATCGGGACATTTTGCTGGGCATTTTCGATCTCTTAACTTTTCATCTGCTGTAACAAATTGGTTTCAAACTTACTTAAGCGAGCGGCGGCAACGTATACAGCTGCATGACCAGTTTTCTGAGTGGGCTGTAGTCACTGCCGGTGTTTCATTATTTTCATTATTTATCAATATTATAACTTGTAATATATCTTCACTTTACTATCTTTATGCAGATGATCTTCAGATTTATAGACATTAATCTTTTAGTGACATTTCCTATGCAACAGAAACTATCAATAATGATTTCGTCGGTATATCTGATTGGGCCAAGGCGTATGGGTTGACAATTAATCCTTATAAAACTCAAGCAATTATCATTGGAAGTTCAAGGTTGTTAGCTAAATTAAATTATGCTACATTACCTCAAATTGAGTTTGAAGGCGTTAAAATATCTCTAAGTGGGACAGTAAAGAATTTAGGAATATTAATGGACAAGCATTTTAATTGTTCATCTCAAGGAGAGTATGTAAGCCGAAAAGTATTCTCAGCTTTTGGATCAATTAGAAGATTACTCAATTTCCTGCCCAAACCACTAAAATTTCGCTTGTACAGACCCTCCTGCTTCCTATCCTTGATTATGCTGACTCAGTTTCTTCAGATTTGTCTGAAGACCAATTGAACAAGCTGGAGCGTCTTCAAAATCTTGGCATTCGATATGTTTATGGGCTTCGTAAATATGACCATGTTTCTCGCTTCTAATTCGCTTAAGACGCAATGTACACATGTTATCTCTTCTATATTGCATTCTCTTTCACCATAAATGCTCCGAATTATCTAAAGGAACGCTTTAATTTTCTCAGTGACAGTGCACAAACTAAGCTTAAGATCTAATAACACTTTACATCTGGAGATCCCATTACATACCACTTATTTTTACAGCAAATCGTTTACAATATCATCGGCTAGGTTATGGAACTCATTACCGATATCAATTCGTAGTGCTGAAAATATACTGTCATTTCAAAATAAATTATCTTGCAGAGTCCATGTAAATTCTAAACTTATTTTATATTAACTGCTGTTCATCTTGCATATTTATAACTACACCACAACAAAATATTCAACCCCTTACTTAGCGATAGCGAGTTTATACCTACGTCACTCGGGTTCGGTAGACGGTAAGCACTCAGACTGCCACCATTCGCGGTTGTGCCGCAGTTACCAAAGAGTAAATAAATACTACGTAACAAGAATCGGATCTTCCATTGATATATCGAAAAAAAACCCGAATTTTGTATAAAGTTTGGCTTAAGTGACACAAGACACTTGATAGACAAGTAACAGAGTCTGTTAAATAACAAGGTGACAAGGTATGACCCGTTTAATTTGAAAGTAAGTCTAAAGGCATTCAGATTTAAGGCAACTAGTGTTATATGATTTAGGTGAATAATAAACATAGCAAACTTAAAACTTTTATTTTTTTATGTAAATGTTGCGCTAAACTGGCAGTGACGAACGGTCGCTGTGATAGGTAGCATCCTGTACAGGTATATTATTATACTCTTTGTAGGTAGCGTTTTATTGTAAGCAAGCAATTTGTAAATGTAATTTTATTTGATATTTTCCATCGTCGGCGCTTAGTAAAACAATATAAGTAAAACGTAAAACAGTACAAGTGTTTCTTCATTTATTAACAAGAATGTAATTTTAGTTTAATAAGTCCAAGTATTTACTTATTATGGCGAAGAACAATTATTGATTATATTGTCCTATGCAATAGAAACTATCAATAATGATTTCGTCACTATAACTGATTGGGTCAAGGCGTATGGGTTGACAAGTAATCCTCATAAAACTCAAGCAATTATCATTGGAAGTTCAAGGTTGTTAGCTAAATTAAATTATGCTACATTAACTCAAATTGAGTTTGAAGGCGTTAAAATATCTGTTAGTGTATATAACACTGTTACTCATTAAACGATTGTTATTGGTTTTAAAAATACAATAGGTACGAACAAAAAATATGAAGAAATTCAAATAGGCAGACGTAGTTATAACACTGTAAGCGCGTAGCCCTAAGGGCCAGGCCACAAAACTGTGTGTCATTGTTTAAGACCTCGTTTTGTATACGAATTTAAGGGGCCATGTATGCTAAAATACGTCAAAAATATACTGTTTTTTTTCATACAAAGCAATTATGGATCTCGGCGACAAAAATACACAAAATTAACATTAATATGCTTTATAAGACTAGTGTTTCCAAAACACGATTCATTTCACTTTGCTCGATAGAAAAAAATCAAAAAGTTAACCCTTTTTTGAAAGCAAAACCCATCTGTCTACTTCAATTATGAAAATATCGACACCAGATTTAACATAAACATAGATAAGTATTATACCTAAAAGATAACTGTTTCAGTTTTTATAATTTTTTTCAAATTACTTTTATAGTGTCAAAAATAGTGATTTGGCGCTGCAGACATTTACTTTAGAGCGCAATATTTCATAGTAATCATGGAACGGGGGAGTGCGCTGATTGGCTCTTCTGGCTGACTAAGTATGGGGCCTTAATTGTTTTTACACCGGAACTCCAGGGTTGATACTGTTACAAAACTTTATTATTCAATTGTAATTATCTGTATCCAAACTAATATAAACATATAAGTTTGTTTTTATGTCTGTTGCCTTTTTACGGCTTAATCGTAAAAAGCTGAAGATCCAAGTTCAAACAAAGACTATTTTTTTCAAAAATCAAGCCCTATTATATATATATATATATCTCCTAAAGGACTATATTAGGGGATGAAAAAATGTATGCTATCTATAATTATTATATGTTGACAAGACGCGGACAAACTGCTTGTAGTAAATAAAAATGACTGACAACCAGGCATAGTTCAATCCGCGGAAAGAATCGGGCTGAATTTTGGATCTGAGGTACTAGGAGTACATTGAAAATGTTGTAGATGCATTCTTTAAAAAAATAATTTGAGTTTCATTGGTTTCGCTAAGTTATTTAGCTGGTTTTTCGGTTATAAATTCCATTCATTCTAGTTGAACACATAAAAAAATTTAGTACAAAAACCAGTAAAAACAATAGGACTTTGTTCAAACATCGGATAAAACTTGAATAGGAATTATTCTCAAACATTCACATCCAAAGCGATGATATTTTATTCAACTTTGAATACAAGAGCTGATCTGGGAAGACATACGCTAATTACTATCTCAACAAGGCGATTCTCTTTTGTTCTTATATTAAAAAGAGGAGGGAAATTACATGACCTAGATGAAATGAAAACCTTTTATAATTTGAAAAGTCTGTCCTTCCTTTTAAGTAGAGAGGCTAGCGGCTAGAATGCTATAGAGGCAAGGTTTTATTCAACCGTGTTTTCATTATTCTTTGTTACGAACATATTATAATATAGGTACCTACTCAAGGGTCTGTTACATGGTAAGACTTAGACGTAGAACTAAACTAAAATAAACTTAATTAAGTTTTGATGTTCCATAATATTCAGTTATTAGGTTTCTTAAATTTTAAGATAAACATTTTCATGTTAAGAATGATAATTTTAGCTTTAGTTTATATTTGATATTTTTTTTACGTAGGCGCTTTCTAAAACTTCTAAATATTCATATTTTTAAATGAAGAAATACTTGTACTGTTTTACGTATCACTTATAATTTATTATTTTATAAATAGCCTACCGCTTATATGCTTATAACAGCATTATCAGGGCTAAAACTTAAACTAAGTTCTTAGTTCAGTTCATTTAAAAATATGAGCATTAGTTTAGTTTTGTAATAGCCATCCAATCCAACTTCAAACTTATAAACGTTCTCAGATTGTTTATTAATTGGAAGGCTTGACGTAAGGAACGCATAGCTAAATGTGGTACCTACTTCGCACAGCGTTTTTTCATTTCTTAGCCAAGCAGGTATACTTCTTGAATACTAAAGTTAAAGATTTTTTGGTTGGGTGACATGACACATAAAATAAATAAATACATAAGTGTTGAAGATTAGCCCTCAAACTGAATAAAAATAATTTCAATTTGAAGTTGATGTCTAGATGACGTAGTAGGACTTCATCTTCCGGAATAATGTCCGGTATAACTCAACTTTGTTTTGTTTAAATAATAAATAGGTAGTGTTTTTTTAAGTTTTTGTATTTTGCATAAATATTCAAAATTGCAGTTTCCAAATCATGGATTACTAGTCACGATACTGTGGCTATTATGTAAAGCAAAATCTTTGGACACCTTTTTACGGAAATTGCGCTGACGGAGGAGTATGAAATTTGGCACACTTACAGTTTTTGTGTAGGAGAAGTGCAGAACGCTAATATTTTTATTGATAATGTTTATAAAGTGCATTAACTCAAAAAATAAAACATTACATGTACTACCATGCATTTGACACACACAAACAAATATATTGAAGAAAACGGTAACAATCACAGATGGCGCACCATAGAGTTTGGAAACAAAATAGTTGGTTTTGAGAAATGACATATATCAGATAGTATAACATTATAGTATCAGATAGTAAATAACCGATTTGCAACAAAATAATATCGCTACTATAAATTAAGATGTAAACTATCCTATCTTTTTAAGTATATCAAACTGCACGCTGTGCACAAATTTTATTAAAATCGGTTAAGTAACTAGTTTACGAGTCCATCGCGGACAATCAACATGGCACATAGTTTATGTGTAAATTGTAATATCATCCATCAAAAATGATTTTATGCCTAATAACGAAAATTTATTCCAAAGAGTAACAAAAGGAATAATAAAGATTCATTTATAACACCCTATTGAACTACCATTGTACGGAAGACGCCATTGTCGAAGCCTTATTCTGCCTTAGCATCATCTTCCTAGTGAGATTCCATTGTGGAGATGCTGATTGTTCGTGTGGGATACCGTCTCAATATGAAACCTTTAAAAAAGCTTCTGCATTCGAGCTACTGATTGATATGGAGATTTATACACTGCGGTGGGAATAGGGTTGCTTCTATGGTTTTAAATTACACAATTATTTATCTGTTGGTGATTTTTAGCAGCCATAACTTAAAACGATGACTAATGGTAAGAACTCTTTGTCTTTAAACCACAAACATTTAAACGGCGCATGGTCAACTTTAGTCTAAGATCTTAAGATCTTAAGTCATAGGTCATAAGAGACCTATGGCTTACGATTTGTGACCTAAAGTGACTTGAGACTGTTAAAAAGAATTTATTTATACGGAAGACATAGGCAGCATAGCCTGAAAGTCTTAGCTGGCCTCAGAAAGGGCAAAAGTACGTTTAAGGGGTAGTCACATCCTACTATGAGCAGTTTTGCGAAACATTTATAGAAAAAAAAATAAAAGAATTAAGTTTGCTATGTTTTTTATTCACCTAAATCATATGACACTAGTTGCCCTAATCTGAATGCTTATAGACTTACTTTCAAATTAAACGGGTTATACTATCTGTTAAGCGTCATGTGTCAATTTAAATAAACTTCATACAAAATTTGGGTTTGCTATGTATCTATGGAAGTCCCGCTTCTTATTACGTAGTATTAATATACTCTTTGCCTATGAGTTTTTTGGCGCCATCGAGAGAAAAGATGATCGAAGTTTTTTCATAATTATTGAATTTCGTGTTTATATTGAGTGAAATTAGTCGATTTTGGTGGCATTTTGTACAATTTTGTTCAGAGAAAATGCACAAATGAAATAATCATATAGAAGTTAGCGTATCGTGTATTTCCTCGTTGCCGCCAAATCTCACTACACCAGCTTGAGTAATGAGGCCTCCGCTTTACCCAAGACTTTGACACGACTTATTGACGACTTATGACTGACGAGTGACGACTAATTATAATTGATTAAAATTGATATAAAATTTGATGCAAATTTCTACTTGACTAATGGCAAAATACTAACGTGAAGACCAAAACCTTAAGAAAGAAAAAAGAAACATGGAGTTTTGGCGCCATCGTGAATGAAGATGGTCGTAATTTTTTCACAATTATTGAATTTAGAGTAAATTATGAGTAAAATTAGTTAATTTAGGTGGGAATTAGTTTAACTTTGTTCAGTGAAAGTGCACAAATGAAATAATAATGAAGAAATTAGTGTATCGTGAATTTCCTCGCTGCCGCTAAATCTCCCAAAGTGAGCTTGTGTAAAGTGACCACCGCTTTACTCAAGACCCTGACGTGAGTTTGTAAATAGTGTCTAATGACTGTATAAGAATGAATTAATACGAAAGACGTGGCAACATGGCCTAATGGTCTTAGCCGGCCCCAGAAAGGGGCAAATTAACCTAAAGAAACAGAAACATCCATATGTGTAACTACGATTAATAACAATATTATTCGTTTCAATTGAAATATCAGTAGTATTTACATCTCTTTTCAAGTCAATGGGATATTAGCATAAAACCAATATCGTCCAACTGGCTGCCGTCGGCGACACCTGCGACATTATCGGCGAAAAACGTTTTCGCGATTTCGAGGATATTGGAGCTCTAGGTCACTTTGTTCATTTAAATTCGTTTTCGTATTTGTTTTTGACAAATAATGAAAGATATTGGATGTGATTCAAAAAATAATATCTTCACGCTCGAATCCCCAAAAAGGGTAGGCAGAGGTACAACCAGAGCACCCACGATTTTAAGTCCCACATTCTGATAAGTGGCAAACTTACCAAACGAGCAAATATCCAAATCCGGGTTATGTTGTTTTTTATTAGTAAATTGAAAAAAACATTATATCTTTGTCGGCCGACCCGGAAACCGAACCTGGGGCTTAAAGAACTCATATCCACGCCGGACTGCTGGACCACAGAATACAGATGCGATCAAAAAGAGTCATGTGATTGGAAAGTAGTTTGTGTTAGAGAAAGGCAGATATTTAGCTTTCAGAAATCAAAGGCCAGAGACTGGAATCTTAAGCCTCTGGTTGCTAACAGCTAACTTTTTTACAAACTTTTTTCGAGCTACCTTTAGGTCAAATTCAGGTACACTGTTTTACTTTGAGAACAAACCCTATCTGATGATTTTTACTCCATTATCAGCGGTAACACTTTTTCAATTATAACTTCTGGTCGCCATGTTGGATTTGAAAATTGTTAAAAAAGTAGTAATCTGCAACCTAATTGATCTCTTAAAAGTCATATTTGGTGACTTGAGCTGCATTTTTTTAAAAAATAAAAAATATGAAAAAAACAATATTTCCCTTTTTAATACTTTAGGGGTTGGTTCTTAGGTAAATTATTTATATAATTTCATCAAAATAAGTCAGGCGGTTCAGCCGTGAAAGCTTGAAAGACAGATTTTAATATTAAAATATGAATTAGTCGCCTCTATGGTCTAGTAGTTCAGCTCTTCAGCTGGACGTGACTGCATGAGGTCCTGGGTTTGAATCCCAGATCGGGCAACAAAAAGAAAATTGGGTTTTTCAAATTTCTAATAAAAAAAAACGTTGTTTGGGATTGGATATGTGCCCGATTGGCGATAAGCTTGCCACCTATTACATTGTGGGACTTAGTATCTTCGGCTAGTCGTGGGTGCCTGGTTGTGCCTCTGCCTTTCTCTTCGGGGACATGGGCGTGAAGATACTTTTAAAGTATGAGTTATATTCTGGTAATATAGGTTAGTGAACACGCAGGCAATCACATCACAGCATTCATGGATATATGGATAGTAGTAGCTGGCCAATAGTTAAACGATGACAATCCGATAGTTACTGTAACTAAAATAATAAACGATCGATAAGTTAACGAGAAATTCAATTTAAAAAGTTCAAGTTGTTAATACCAGTAGAACTTTTGAATTTAATTACAAGCAAGAAAGCCACAAAAATTTAATGAAACAGGAAAATAAACTATCGGAATACTAATTTAAATTCCTGGATTATTTTACTTATTGAAGTCTGTCAATTAGGGGGTGTTCCTATATTACGTGAGACGCTTAATAGGGTTAATTAATATACAGAGTAACTAAACGGACCGACCAAATCTTAATATACGGGGGTATAATGCATTTTAAATATAATATTTGTATACAATATAATATTTGGCCAAATTGTAATATTTACTTTTATAAACATTAATTTAAGACAGTTCGCAAAATTGCTTCACTTGTTGTCATGCAATGTCGTACCTAGTACAAGACATGACGTCACTGGCCTGCGAATGCGACTGCGGTCGGTGGGAACCTGTTTTATGCTTTGTTTACGTTATGACCATGCATCTTGTATTTTGCATTGAACAAAAATTATAAATTGACTTTCATTTAATTTTTTTTAGAGATCAAAAGTCTAACAATTTATTCCCGACAGCTTTTCACAGTTTGGCTGGTGCTTTAGATGCATCGACCATACATCCCAATAGACGCCGCATATAAGGCAACAGGGTTCAGTCAACACATAAGTGTAATTGTTCTAATGTAGCTTATTACTTAAAAAGATATGAACAGTATCGACCAGGTTTGTGACCTGTAAACATTGTAGCGTTATTGTATAAAAATAAAAAAAATGATATAAAATGACGGTTTGTTCAATTAAATGGTAGGTACGGTAAAGACAGCCGCACTTCAAATTACCGAAAAGATGGTACATCGTTCCGTAGGTTAATTAAAAATAATAACATTCATAATTACATTTTGAATTATTTGATGTTTATCAGAGTTCATCATATACTGGCCAGTCATTGTTAGATGCGTGTTT
>NJDC01002171.1:158618-172337 GCA_002245475.1 Calephelis virginiensis | reverse complement strand
AAACAAAAATGTTAAGAATTGAAGTTAACCCGTTTTACCGTGTTGCTGTGACATTAGGGTTGGATGAAAAACGATCTACCAGAAATTAAGTCTCGCTTGTGAAAAATGGTTTCTTGGTGGCCGATGTTTATATGTTACCCTCGGCTATTTAAGATACGCACATATTACACTTTTTAGTGTAAGAGCTATTAATTTGAAAAAATAATAAGTTAACGTGGACATGATTTCATATTACATACCTATATTTTTTATTACATATTTATTTACCTATATTATTGCTTACCTTTGATATGTATGAATTGTATAAATTTATCTTTCATTGTTTTGCAAATACAAGGAAGGTAGACACGCAGACAGATTTCTAGTTGTGCCTCTGCTTATCGGGGATATGGGCGTGAAGATACTACTACTACCACAGATTTCTTGATAGTAAGTAATACACGTGACCTGTAGACAAACAAAATATAAGGATGCGTTGCCAACTTAAAACTGATCTACTTATAGAAATATGTTGACCGACTATCATACCCATGAATTAAAATGGCTTTTAAAATAAAATAAACTTAAATCTTAAATTATTTCGAACACTGTTTATTTTGAAATTTTTTTTTCTAATTTCAAAATAAAACTTTAACAAACGTAAAATATTTTATCATCCAAACCAGATTAAAAAAAATTAAAGCATGTGTATTATCTTTACTTCATTATCGTCATCTAGAACCATAGGTTGTAATATTTTTAAAATCATTCACAAATAAACATTATCTTACAATATTAAAAAAAGCAATAAATCGCAATACAAATAAATCCCGACAGTCATCTCGAAATATGTTTGACGTTGCGATATTATCTGAGGCAATTTGCAGGTAATATATGACTTAATCCTTACCAAGATCCGAAGTTTGAATAGGTTACGTCAGTTTTATTGCCATTGAAGTTTCTTTATAAATCAAAGAAAAAATTTTATTGCTAATTTGTTATTGTTTTTTATTAGACAAAATATTGTTTTGACAGGAGGCCTAGAACGAAGAAATTTATTTAGTTTCTTCATGATTTAATACGTATGCGGTTACAAAAAAACTTGTTTATGGATATATAGTTATAAAAAAGTAATTCATCATTGCTTAGCCATTTTTTAGTGACATTGTTTTTTGATTTGTAAAATGACAAGTACAAAACTGGATAAAGTACATTTTATAAAAGAAAATCCAAAGTAAAGTTTCCCGTGTAGGCGCGGGTCCATTATGTAGAATAGACCCTCTTCGTAACTACCAAGCAACTCGTAATAGGCAACTACAGGTCAAATGCGTCATTATCAACAAATCCAGTGGTGGTAGAAATCCGAGCTGCAAATTGTTTGGACCTTCCGCCTTACCTATCTCTTCCGCAATAATGATATATTCCATCATCTCACTTATGACTCACCCGGAATGTCTAAGCTCATTAGTGTGCGTCATGCTCCTATTCATTCAATAAGATATCCAATAAACTTACTTAAGATTCCACAGTTAGAATCCCAATGTGGTATTAATATTTTTTGTGACAATTTGCAGAACATATTGCTTACCACATGGAAATCAATTTGCTAGTTTGTCTGCCTTAAAAATATGTTGGCATCACAATATTCGATTAGACTATGGTTGTAGTCTAAGAGCCACAAAACCTTATGTCACCACACAGATAATAAACAACCAGACTTAAGCGGCCGATTAAGTTTTTAACAGGCTACTGTTTTTTGACGCGTGCGCCCTTCGTAGAAAACATAAACGCACAACGATTTGTTTATATCACATTAAAAATACTACAAGCTTAATAAAGTAATAAAAACCCGAAAACGGGCGGCTCGAGTTATAATTTCGCTATTAATATTCAATTTTACCCTCCAACTTTGCCCCCACTTCAAAGAAAAGTATAAGATGACAATCTTAGGTGAGGATTGAGTAAGTTCTTAGTAACGCTGAAGGGTTGTCCGTAAACATGATCTTTTGATATAAGTGTGTGATTATAACACCCTGCACGTTTTTCAATTTTTTGAGTTGTGGCACTGTTTACATGAGTTGTTTTGCCACAAAAACTGTGGTACAGAAATACCTATATTTTTGTGTGCGGGCCCAAAACCAGGATAATGAAATTAACGAAAATACAATATCTTTTCTCCGTGTCTCTGTCTTATGTTCATCTGCCTCCAGACAGCTTGTTAGAGGCGACAGTGGATCATTACCAAATGCCCACTGGGCGTAGAATGCTGTCTTATGCTTAAAAAACGTGTTTTCTGAAAATGATCTAAATGCGAATGACATTTGGGTGAAAATGTTGTTTTTACACATTTTTTTTATAATTTAAGTAATTAGGTAGCCAGGCTTCTTTGCAGAATAGGCTATCTGTCTTCCTCAGCTCGTAAAAGGCGACCATAGGCTTACCGTCACTAACACCGTGACGTCTGACTAGGTGGTATAGTTTCGCAGCGCCTCACCCGGATTAGTACCATCGCCTTACCTATTCCTGCCGCCATAACGTCATTACGTGTTCCGGTTCGGAGGGTAAGATATCCGGTAAACCTACTTTTGCTCGAGGCCTAAGATCCCGGCCTCAGGTTGGCAACGCATCATTACCACCTTTCGGTGTCTCTAGGGTTTATTACCATCAGGAAATCCGTCTGCTTGTTTGCCTTCCAATATCATTAAAAAAAACAACAATTTGCCTGGGCTCCTTAGTCCTTTGAAGAGTATTGTAAGCTAACAGAATAGGTATGGTTTTTGTCACTAAAACCGTTATTGTGATTAGGTGGTGACAATAGATTTTGTGTCGCTGTCTTACCTATGAAAAAATTAATAATAAATCTTAGGGATGTGACGTTCTTAACCCCCCTTTAGGACTACTAGAAATAACTTTGTGTTTGTAATCATTAAATTATTCTACTAGTGCAGTCCTAGGGGAATCAAAAACGTGTTCGCCATTGCAGTATTCCAGTTCGGAAGGCAAAACAATAAACATATTTACATAGGAGACTTAACACCAACTGCACTAACGGTAATACTAACTAGTGCTTTTTATTACCTTAACCCATTCACTGCTACCACAATTATTTATTTGTGATTGCAACACTATATATAAAACAGCCGGACCCAACCAGCCTTACCTTTTTAACATGCCGCTTTTAGAAGCTCTTGTTAACGTGAGCTTGCGTATTCGTATTACAACAAAAAAAAAACAAAAGGCCTTTAAACCTACACGTCATATACTCCTACATCCTTTCATCTAGGAAATGGCTCAATAAAGCCATATCACTCATCTACCTTCATTGACAAACCCACACAGCCACGGGCCGGTCGTAAAGATCTGTTATCACTTTTGTTGAAACAAAGATGGTTTTTAATATTTTTGGAGAAAAGTGAATAAAAAATTAGGGGTTAGAAAGTATATTGTAGAAATATTTGAAGATATTTAAATACTAAGCGATGTCCGCTTCTTTGTCTACTCGACTATTGTGACTTTCCTAGATACCTAAGTTCCTTCCAGTCAGATCTCATTCGCCGTTAAGAAATAAAAGGCCATATTTTAAATTAGACAAAACCTAGCGAAGATCGTAAAAATATTCTTAGATATTTTAGCGACATTTTGGACATATTAAGGCGGCAAATTTTTTAAGTTTAAGCGCAGAAACTGCAAAAAAAATGACTTCGACTTCAATATTTAATAGATATCAATATTCAATATTTAATCTAGATAGGTTAGTTAGAAAATGAGCATTTTTATGGACTTCCCTAGGATTCCAGTATCAGATCCAAAATTGGTGTCAATGGGACCTCGAATGTACTTTTAAATAAAAAATATTGAAATAGTTTAAGCGCAGAAACTGCAAAAAAATGACTTCGACTTCAATATCCTATTAATATTATAAATGCGAAAGTTTGTAAGTATGTATGGATGTTTGTTACTCTTTCACGCTCGAATGGCTGAACGGATTTGTCTGAAATTTGGAAGACAGATAGATTGTGACCTGGATTAACATATAGGCTATTTAATCCCGATCGCACACCGGGTTTCTGTAAAAACGCGGGCGAAGCCGCAGGTAGCAGCTAGTTTAATATATATCGATATTCAATATTTAATCTAGATAAGTTAATTAGAAAATGAGCATTTTTATGGACTTCCATAGGATTCCAGTATCAGATCCAAACTCGGTGTCAATGGGACCTCGAATGTACTTTTAAATAAAAAATATTTTTTAAAATCTGTTCTGGAATGACGGAATCGACATACATAAAAAAAAATATAAGAGTCAAATATACGATTTTCTTTTTGAAAGTCGGTAAAAATATACATACATCCTAAAGATACCATTAACGGGACTGTTTTATAATTTGCAAAAACATGACCAAATTTTTATGGCAGATTTTTTGGTCAGAAACAATCATATAAATAAATCGGAATTCTTATAATTATTCCGAAAAATCGGTTTAGGCTCCGAAGCGTTCCAAGAGGTGAAAAAGCAGTGTAATAGTATCGCCTTAATACGTTTCCAGCTTTGAGCACAGGATATACTATTGTATTCAAGGATTTACACTCTTTGGTTACAGGTCCGTCAGTTGTGCATTTTAATTTATATAATGTGATGGGGCTTACTTAAGTTTTAATTAAAGTCAATTAAAGTTTTTTTTAATTAAAGTATATTAGAAAAAAATACAACCTTACTTCAGCAGATCTATCGCGCACACTAACTTAACGCGCAAAGATTGCATCAAAACCGCTTACATTCGTAGCAGCATTCAGTAGGGTTACTCTTGAAGCTCAATCCATGCAATATTGGAAATTGGAATCGAGTATGTCACTTCAGGTACTCTTGAACACAATACTGGCTAATTATTAACGTTTAGTTAATAGTAGACAATAAAAAAACTATTCTATCGGATTCTTTGGATTTATTTGTAACAAAATGTTAAAAATCTGCTAGTACTGTGTTCAAAAGTACCTAAAATGACATATACGATTCCAATTTCAAATTCGCATGACATCGAGATTCAAGAGTAACCCTACAGGTTCGTGATATAGCTGATAAACTGCAAGAAAACCGTTTATGGTGGCACAGTCATGTTTTACATAAAGCGGTAGGCTACATGTGTAACAAGTGTCATAACATTGTTAAAGCCGCAGACGCCGAAAAAAGGGCCGACCTAACTGACACATATGTTTATATTTTAAGTATATTAATGAATTTCTGAATTGACTTTAAAACTACGTTTTTTATTTGAAAAAACATTTTTCGGTTCCGCCATCAACCGCTACCAAGTCTGGATATGATTATGAAATCTCAGGGAAGTCAAGGAAAATACAAATTTTATATATAAATTAGACGACATAATTTTAGATGCACTTTAATTATAGGTGTACAAATTCTTTTCATAGGGTTGCTGGTAGAATTTTTTTTGTTGGAGACAAGCTCGCCTATTCTACCTACGTATCAGTTTGTATATAAACGTTTAGAGATAGTGTTATGTGTACAGTAAAGAAATGAGTATAATTTCATTCAATACTAATAATTTTTTACGTTTATACTTTCAAAACAATTAAAAAACAAACATAAAAATAAGTTTCCAAAGATAGTGGTCTTCCACAAACCGCAAGTAGTATAAGCGTCAGACTGAGGTATCTCCTCACAATTCGTGCCGCCCCTAAAAAAGATGCCTTCTGAATCTGGTCCCTAAGTTCTGGTTAATCTAAGAATTCAGCGGGATTATCCTAAATTGGTGAGACTTTTCGCTATAAGACAATTTACTGACACGACTAACAGCACCTTTTTTTATGTGACAAGATAGAGGACAAGTGTTATCTCCTACCATCAGGAGCTGTGGTATAGACTTCATAGATGTTGTGGGTGCGTATCTGTCCTATGGAAGATAGGCTGTTTGCGCCTATCGGTATAGGGAAATTGGCCTCGTGAGCAAAGCCTATGTATTTTGACTATCTTTTGTTTTTTGAAAATTATTAATTATTTAAAAAAACGTATCTTTACGCTTGTATTCCTGAAGAGTTAGGATACAACTAGGGCACCTACGATTAACCGAAGGTAAGTTATTCCCGACAGTACGATACCTATCGCCAATTGAGCATTTCTCCAACCCCGTGCAACATCGTTTTGTATAACAAAATCGATAGACACAATATGAGTTTCCGGGAATTGAACCCGAAACCTCATGTAGTAAAAATATAATAAAGTATCTTTATTTCACATAAACCTACAAGGGGCACCTGTGACGCGTCTTTACAATAATAAATCTACCACCGGATCGGAACGCGGCCGCACACTGAGAAGATCCGGCAAGAAACTCAGCGGGCTTGTCTTTTTTTTTCTTATTTTAAAATATGTTTACAATGATTAGTGTAATGATACATTATATTTATAAGAGACTAGCTGCTACCTGCGGCTTCGCCCGCGTTTTCACAGAAACCCGCTTCCAAATTTCAGACAAATCCGTTCAGCCATTCGAACGTGAAAGAGTAACAAACATCCATACATCCATACTTACAAACTTTCGCATTTATAATATTAATAGGATTGCCATGAGGAGCAATTAATCCCAACCCGTCTTATCAACTAAATATTCAGCAATGGTATTATAACCCTTATTATTTAATTTACATTAAATACATTTCTTAAATTTATTGATTGGAAGTTCTAAACTGAATCATAGATGCGTTAACTTTACAAATGTTAATAGTGAATGAAAAAAATATGTGCAACTTCAGTAATTACCACTATCTTGCATCTCCAGACATCATAATTTACAAAACATGTTTCTAGAGAGTTGTACCCCAAAATACTTTAAATTCCGATTAATAAAAGAATCAATAACATCGTCAGAAGTATCTATCTATAGTAATTATCGCGGGACAAAGCTACTGTTCTCATAGCGTTATTCAATAAACTGTCAAAGTTATGAGTATTTCAAACAAACACATTTATGGTCCATACTTGGTTCCCAAAAAAGCTCTATACAATAGGCTAATGTTGAGTAGATACAAGGTTAATGTGGATATACCACATTTCTAAACAAGCTATTTTAATGTTGATAACTCCAAACATAGTGAATATGGGGGCGGGTATGTAACTGTATTGTTAATGATGTCACGATGCCGTATTAATGATGAAGGATGCTATGGAATTACAGATTAAAATATAGCTGATTATATAACTTTAAATGTATTTTAAGTTAGTTGAAGTATAATATTTTTAATTTTAAACATCAATTTTATCGTTACCACCAGGGAATCCGATTTAAAAAAAGTAATCCCCATTTCTTTTGTTCATGGTATCATGCCTGAACGGGTGGACCAATTTTGGTAATCCTTTTCTTGTTGTGTAAGTTACTATCAGAAGAAGGTTCTTATGAAAAAAAAATTAGGACATGACAAAGACTGTCGGGTCAGTTATTAAAAAATAAAATAAATGAAAATCGATTAGCATATCCATACTAATCGAATGATGCCTATAGGCGCCTGTTTGTCAACAGGCTGCGGTGGGCTACCTACTTTACGACGTCGTAAATCTAGCCATTATGATCTCTCGATAATGAGTAGTTCCATGGCTCAGGTTTACCATTGTACCTGCGGAGATTTCTGTGAAAACCTTCGTGGGCCAGACAACATGGAAACTTACTGGTGGCTTTAAATCTTAGATGCAGAATTTATACTTTATATTATATAACACTTTATATCACACCTAAGCCACTTTTTGCTGCACTTCTAGGTACTTTATTTTAGAGTTCAGTATTTGTTTACTAGTTACTGAGTGCGACAGTGTGAAATTAAGTTTATTTTGGAAAAGTATAAGTGTTATTTGAAAAGTACACATTTAAATAGCACACTTAAAGTTTATTTTAGTCTAGTTTGTCCACGAACTATTTTGTACTTTATTATTATAATTATTTGAACGAAATACCCACCTTTTCTTTCTACGATAAATCTTGAATCGGGCAACTGTTAATTAACAATTTAATATAGACTAATAATAATTTATATGTAGGACTAAAAACTCACAAAATTAAAATTAAAAAAAAAAGTATCTTCACGCCCATATCCCCGAAGAGGTAGGCAGAGGCACATCCAGGGCACCCACGACTAGCCGAAGATACTAAGTCCCACAATGTGATAGGTGGCAAGCCTATCGCCAACCGGGCACATTTCCAATCCCGACCAACATTTTTTTTTATTAGAAAATTGGAATAATCTAATTTTAGTTTTGTTGGCCGACCCGGGATTCGAACCCGGGACCTCGTGCAGTCAAGTCCAACACCCGGACCGCTAGACCACAGAGGCGAAATTAAAATTATATTTATTAAAAACTTGTGAGATAATTAAGTTGTAAAAATTCTACACTTGAAATACGTCATGAAATATGTACAAGAGTGACAAAATTATAACTAATTAAATAATTGTAGCATTACAGAAATTAAAACGACTAACTTAACAATTACAATAAACATTCGCACACAAAAACACACATGCGCAAGCATTAGAAAAGTATATTACTTAGACCCACAATCTGATTGGTAGCAAACTTATCGTCAGTTTGAAAGAGTGTACTTGGCCCAAACTTGAGTAATTACTACCTACAAAGATAGTAATTTAAACACTTTCAAACTTTAAAAAACAAAAAAAAATTTGAAAATGGGTCATCTTAAGAAATGGGCCAACTTAGGAACAAGTACCTTATTTTTAATGTATAAATTGTTATATAACAGAAAATAAGCTATACTTATCAAATTCCAACGTAGATTTCATAGAAAATTAAAAAGACATTTTCAGCTGACCGACCTGGTAATCAAACCCCAACCTCATGTAATTAACTCGAATACGGGATTACTAGACCACACAGGCGAATTAAAGTAAAACAATGTTTATATCTTACAAAGAAAAGTAACACCTCGTAAAGTAATGTTTAATCTCAAAAATGTAAATAGAAGCCAACCCCTCGCTGCTACAAATTAAAAAAGGCCGCTTTACAAATGGCCGCGACACTCCGCGATGATTAATGCAAAGTGAAATTAATACTGCCATGATAACGTATCACATTATTTATTACCTCCAGGCGATTTCCTCGGAGATCTGGTGAGTTTCCATGAAAATCTATTCGTGTTATAAAACTGAAAAACGATAACAACTAATGACACTTATTACAAGAGTCTTCTGAATGTTAATGTTCAGAAGTATTACTGTGAAATCTTAAAGCAGAATTTTTTTTCGTGTTGCTAAAAGTGCGCTTATGGGGGTTTTGGCGCCCTCGTGAATGAAGGTGGTCGTAATTTTTTAATTATTTTTGAATTTCGTGTTTATATTGAGTGAAATTTGTCAATTTAGGTGGGAATAAGATTAATATTGTTCACTGGAAGTGCACAAATGAAATAATCATAAAGAAATTAGTGTATCGTCTATTTCCTCGCTGCCGTCAATTTTCACTAGATGAGCTTGAGAAACGAAGTCACCGCTTTGCTCAAGACCCTGACCTGACATGACTTTGTACATAATGACTAATGACTCTATAAGAATTAATAATAACTAACTTGACATTGGCAAAGTAAAAGAAGTCATATTTATGAAAGAACAAGAAGTTCGCTTATTAAAGCTGTATTAAACTACTGTAGGTTAGGGTAAGATATCTGGTAGAATTGCACATTTGCATAAATATATGTCGCCTATAGAAACCAAAACCTCAGACTGGAATGAAAGTTTACTGTAGAATCCACTTAAACACAACACGGGAGTGGCGAGTACTGTCGTTGTAACAGCAAAAATAAGTAAAACTAAATGACCAAGAAAAGTAAAATTAAAAACGAAGTTTTCCAATTTTATCGTAAGAAAATCTCTGCTTATTTTTCTTCCTATTACATAAAACGTACTAGAAAATTTGACATAACAACAAAAGGATTAGTAGTGTAGATTTGCTTAGAAAGCCAACAAGCAGACTAATTTTCATGTGTAGTACCCGAAGTATAAAATATGTATCTTATGAAATATGTAAATAAATAAAAGTATCTTCACGCCCATGTCCCCAAAGAAGTAGGCACAGGCACGGGCACAGCCAGGACAACTACTGAAGGCTAGGGCTGAAGGCACTAAGTAATAGTTGTGCATAAAATATGTTGTTTATAAAAGTGCACACCTAAAATAAATCTACTTAATTTTATTTTTTATTTTCCTTAAAAGGGTTAGTTAAAAGGAATCTCTTACAAATAAACTTACCTCTATTACTTTTGTTTCATTTACTTTTAAGTTATTTTGTAATTTCTGTTGTCTCGATAGATGTTGATGGCGTCTACAATAAAGACACCTCGATTCCACTTTATAAGTATTTTATTCGCGTATAAAGATCAGTATAAAAGAATCTCATCGGTGCACTTAAAAGAAATGTAAAACGACACCCCTGGGCCTCCTAGACCGAGCGGTAGTGAAAATTTCCGGGATTTATTTGAATAAATTATTTTACCCACCTGCAGTGAAGGGTTGTTATGAGGATTTATGCCTTTTTATTGCTTTCGAAGAGATACAGTAGTCAATATTTTAAAACGTATTTTAAATTATCTTACAGAATGTTTTTATACTTATATCACAAGATCTATAAAAAAATTAGACGGAGAGTGCAGAAGGTCGCACGGTGATTGGTGCAACTGTAATACCTACCATTGCTGCTGCTACAGTTTTATTGTTCGCAAATTGTTGTATTCAACACCTGTCCGTCAGCCTTGCACGCGTGAACCTAGATGCCGGTTATAAAACAGTTTTTCAACCATGACATCTTTGGTGTATACAGTAGCTTCCTAGTTGTCTTATCTTTTAATATAAAAATGATCTCAATCATTATCATAGTAGAGTTCTGTGATGGCTGATAGCTCAAACAGAATTTCAAAAAAATACCAGTATCCGTAGGCGACGATAATCACTTAAAAAAGTATCTTCACCTTGATATCCCCGAAGAGTTAGGCAGAGGCACACCCAGGGCACCCACGACTAGCCGAAGACACTAAGTCCCACAACGTGATAGGTGGCAAGACTATCGCCAAACGGGTACACATCCAATCCCGAGCAACATTTTTTATTAGGAAATTGGAAAACCTCATTTTTATTTTTGTTGCCCTACCCGGGAATCGAACTCGGGAGCTCATCAAGTCAAGTCCAACACTGATATATTTTTGTTTCTAAATATATGATACGGTTTTGAATACCTGTACCATGATGTAATATTATTTGCTAATTCAAAGAGAAAACAATGGATAAAAGACTTTAACAGGAAATAGTTTATATTCTAAAATGAAATTGCTATAAAGAGACATGCACCAATGTTATAACTACAGTAATTTAAGCCTTAACATATCTCTTTAGGGTTCAGTTTTGGTAGGAAGTTTATGTTCTATGTTTAAGCATGTGAAGGTGAATTAAATCTATAAACCAATGGCATTAGTCCCAATTTCAAATTTCGAATGGAAGCCTTAAGACTATTTGAATCGGACAATGCAATTGGTCATTTGAGAACGCGCTAAACATGTTAATAAATCAGTAATGGTAGATTGTCAAGCGTTTGTCAAACCAGAAAATTGGTTTCATCTTCAGGCTGAAGAAATCTTATGATCGAATAAATGTTTTTATTAACTAGATATTGCCTGGTTTTGGCGACCGTCGCGAATAAGGTTGGAATGAAAAAACTCATAATTTATTGAATTTCGTGTTTATATTGAGTAAAATTAGTCAATATTTGTGGCTTTTTGTACATTTTTGTTCAGTGAAAGTGCACAAACGAATCATAAAGAAATTACTGTATCATGTATTTTCTCGTTGCATCCAAATCTTATTAAAAAAACTTGAGTAATAAGGCCACCGCTTTTATCGAGACTTTCTTCGACGACTTTTAACTAATTTTGAATAATTTAAACCCAATTTTGTTAACTTATATTTTTACGACGGGGGCAAAAAAATAACAAGATAAAGAATAGGAAATTTTAATGTAAAAAACTAAATATTTTCCTATCTAAAATATTCCAAAAAAGCTGTGGTCTAGCGTTTCAGGTGTTGGACTTGACTGCACGAGGTCCCGGGTTCGAATAGCGGGTCAGGCAACAAAATAAAACTTGGATTTTTCAATTGTCTATAAAAAAAGTGTTGCTCGGGATTTGATATGTGCCCGATTGGCGATAGGCTTGCCACCTATCACATTGTGGGACTAGTGTCTTCGGCTATTCGTGGGTACCTTTTTTGTGCCTCTGCCTACCTCTTTAGGGATATGGGCGTGAAGATACTAAAAAAACTGCTTTAAGATTTTCATATGTGTACACATAAGTAATAGGCATTTTAGCGGCGTCTGTAATACTCCTGGTACTGCGGACGCGAACGTAACTCACTTGTACTTTTGCCACCTCTTCTATTAATATTTATTTATAGAAGTGTGCAATGTGCAAGTTTATAACATTCTAATTAAGCGCAGTAAAATTGGAAAAACCGATTCCAATTATTTAATTTCCTTTAATTAGATAATTATTTTACGTAAGATAGCGAATGTTTCCAAAATGGTCCTACATAAATTTCAACAACATCCTAGTAGTTTTTAAGTTACACTTAATAATGAATTTTCAAAATAAGAAAAAAAAATGCACTCATTATATATTTTTATACATATAATTCTTGTGTTCGTGTGTATGTCACTGAACTCCATCTAGACGACTGGAGCGACTTTGATGAAACTTTTTGTGTGTGTTCAAGGGGATTCGAGAATGGTTTAAATTCACAATTCGGTTCACTGGAAAATGTTTTTTTTTCTTTTTTTTAAAAAATAAGTAGTTGTTGATTTTGGAATGTTTCACATTTGATCCGGCAAACTGCGCTACTATCGAAGCATTAACGTCAAGCGATACGAAGTTTACTGCGTCAGCTAGAATATATATAAAAATCAATGCCACTTTTTGTTGTAACTTTATAACTCAAGAACGGGCTAACCTATCCAAACCAAATGTTTAGGCTTTGTTCGGACTATTTAGTAGATGGTTAATGCGAAGTTTACATAAAATCGGTACAGTGGTTCTTCATTTATCAAAGTTTTTGTAACAAATACATTCAATAAATGGCGGATCATTTTGTTAATGGTTATTTTTCAGTCATATTGAAATTTTTTTCAGTTGCTTTTTTCTTTGTTTGTTTTGTTGTGTTATGCCATTCATGCGGTTGTATGTCATTCATATACGTAGCGAAGCACGTTCCGGGACGCTAATTAAGTATATATCAAAACCACTATTTGTAAACCACTATCATGATAAAACGAATACGGAACAACGACATATCATTCTAAAAAGCAACCATCAAAATCAGTGGGCTATTAACCGAGTAGTCAAGTAGCATTTTTACAAAAAAAATATACACTCGAAATAAGAACCTCCTCCTTATGAGTATGTTAAAAAAGAAGATTAGTTTTTTGACACGTGCAACTTTAAGATGTTGGAAGAGTTTTGGCGCCATCGAGAGAAAATATGTTCGAAGTTTTTTCATAACTTTTGAATTTCGTTGATATTGAGTGAAATTAGTAAATTTTGGTGGCATTTTGTACAATTTTGTTTAGAGAACGTGCACAAATGAAATAATCATGAAGAAATTAGCGTATCGTGTATTTCCTCGTTGCCGCCAAATCTAATTACATGAGCTTGAGTAATGAGGCCACCGCTTTACCCAAGAGCCTGATTG
>NJDC01002171.1:142703-157981 GCA_002245475.1 Calephelis virginiensis | reverse complement strand
ACAACGACGTATCATTCTAAAAAACAACCATCAAAATCAGTGGACTATTAGCCGAGTGATCGAGTAGCATTTATACAAAAAAAAACATACACTCGAAATAAGAACCTCCTCCTTTATGAGTATGTTAAAAAAGAAGATTAGTTTTTTGAAACGTGCAACTTTAAGATGTTGGAAGAGTTTTGGCGCCATCGAGAGAAAATATGGTCGAAGTTTTTTCATAATTATTGAATTTCGTGTTGATATTGAGTGAAATTAGTCAATTTTGGTGGCATTTTGTACAATTTTGTTTAGTAAACGTGCACAAATGAAATGATCATGAAGAAATTAGCGTATCGTGTATTTCCTCGTTGTCGCCAAATCTCATTACATGAGCTTGAGTAATGAGGCCACCGCTTTACCCAAGAGCCTGATTGCTGACATGACTTACTGACGACTTATGTCAGTCATAAGTCGTCAGTAAGTAAAATTGATATAAAATTTGATACAAATTTCTACTTGACTAATGGCAACATGCTAACGTGAAGGCCAAAACCTAAAGAAAGAAAAAGAAAAAATAAGACGTTGGAAAATTGTGCTTAAAGGTAAAATTTTAACAGTATACGTCTTAATTATAAACTTCAATAATATCACTACAGTAATAAATACTAATGTACGCGAGGTTTGCTCTATCTGCCATACTAATCAGCCAGCTGCGACATTTGTTGTCATCAATGAACTTATGACAATGGGCGTACTACTGTTCCTTATCATGCAGACTTCATACAAGTAATGAGAACGGTTGAAGCAGTTGCCAATTTTCTAATTAGCCATTCAGAGAGGGTATTTTAACGTGAGTTGGTCGAGGGGTTATTGTACATGCCTGATGACACGAGACTTGGGATCAATTTTTAAAAAGGACAGCCATATTTGTGATGGAGCTGATGTTAGTTTTTCTAATTTTTTTATTTGATAAGATTTTTTTAATTATATTGAAAGATAAACAAGCAGAGCGATTTCCTGATGAATTCACGCCGCTTAGAGATACCAAAGGTGGTAATGATGCATTGCCAACTTGAGGCCAGGGTGTTAGGCCTCAAGCAAAAGTAACTTTACCGGCTACCGTATCCCGAACCGGAACACGTCAACGGCAAGCATTGACGTCATGGCGGCAGGAATAGCGAACAAGTACAAATCTCTCGTGATGGTAAAAGATTACCGTGGCCTATAGATACCATAGATGTTATAGGAGGGTCACTGTGTTGTGGCCGATGTGTTAGGCCAATTGTGAAAGTCAGAACACGACACTGTTAGTACACTGCCAGAAATAGATAAGGAAGTGGGTTCCTTCCTGGGCAAACTGCTTGGAACTCTACTACCAGTGGTCTTATTCGTAAGGAACCTTTTAACCTTTCTGCCTGGTTGAAAGATAGATGGTCTGTTACCAACTGAAGACCCGGACTAATATAATGATTGGTAAACTTATTTCGGTGTCCTTTTTTTCCTGTATGTTTGTAACCTATTCCTGCCACCATAACGTCCAATGCTCGACTTCTTGACCGCTTGTTTGTTCTCTTGGCTTTAAAAACTAGATGTTAGGCCATGACTTCGTCTCCTATGACCGTCCTTTGGCGGTATATGTTTGAAGAAAAATGTTTAAGCCCGAAAAAAGAAAGCTACTCGTATGTTTGAACTTAGATCTTAAGATATATGCATATTAAATTTCATCACAGCGGTTTAGCTGTGAAAGAGCAATAGTCAGATAGACTTTCCCATTTATATTAGTATCGATATCAAATGTTATTTCCGAAGGTACCGTTTTATTCTTAGATATATCTGACATTCGCATTCAATCCCCTGTTCTATTCTTCCAAGACTACGCACGAACGATTCTTTTTCGAGTTTCAATCGAATTTATTTTAATATTTAGCTTTGGTGGAAGCCATTTATATTTTAGGGTTCCACAAATGTAATCGATAGCGCAGTATCAAATCTAATATTACCAATGCGATGGTCCATCAGTTACGCTTTCACAGTCCGATTTTGAAGATAGTCCGAAGTTTTCCTCTTTCATCTTGATTGCTATCATGTTAATGGATCCTCGTGTTGGTCCAGGCTCCGTTGCAGAATAGAACATCTGCCTTCCTGCCAGGCAGCTCGTAAAAGGTGAGCATAGACTTACCGTCACTAGCACTGTGACATCTCATTAGGGGATAGTTTTGCAGCAACTCACACAGATTGGTGCCACCGCCTTACCTATTCCTGCCGCCATAACGTCATTGCTTGCCGTTGACGTGTTCCGGTTCGAAGGGTAAGGTAGTTGATAAACTTACTTTTACTCAAGGCCTTGCATCCTGGCCTCAGGTCGGCATCGCACTATTACCACCTATGGTGTCTCTAGGCGGCGTAAATTTCATACCATCAGGAATTCCGCCTGCTTGTTTGCCTTCCAATGTCATAAAAAAAAGAAGTCTGAACTGATGGCATAAGCTTCCATACAAAAGTGTTCACTTCTACATAACATCTATTCAGAAAATGTATAATGAGATACGTAAATGGCATCGAGTGCCAAGTGCCACTACTATCCAAGCAGACCTGCTTAACTTCCTCTAAGTTCATCTCATCATCTCATCTCATCTCTCATCAGTTTTGAATTAACGCATAAAGATTTTTTTTATTTACTTTTTTATTTTTTTGATAATGGAAGGCAAACAAGCAGACGTATTTCCTGATGGTATGAAATTCACTTTTTTTTTTTACTTTATGAAATTCACGCCGCCTAGAGACATCAAAGGTGGTAATGATGCGTTGCCAACCTGAGGCCGGGATGTTAGGCCTCCAGCAAAAGTAGGTTTACCGGCTACCTAACCCTCCGAACCGGAACACGTCAACGGCAAGCACTGAAGTTATGGCGACAGGAATAGATAAGGCGGTGGTACCAATCCGCGCGAGTTGCTACAAAACTCTACCACCTAGTAGGATGTCACGGTGTTAGTGACGATTAGCCTATACTCACCTTTTTCGAGCTGCCTGGAAAGCAGGCAGATGGTCTATTCTGCAAAGGCACCCGGACCAACACGGGGATCCATTAACATGATAGCAATCAAGATTTTTGTTTCAGCGCTTGGTCTGTGTTTGGATTAAATTTCTATTAATTAGTTTTCTTTAATTATTTAATTTCATCTGTTACGATGAACTCATTTATTAGGTTCTCAGAAATGAGTATTTATAGGACATAAATACCCGCGTTAACGGTAAAGAAAAAAATATCGCCACGGGACTTGAATCCTCAGTAGCTCAAATAGTTAGAGCATTCGTCGGCTTGAGATGAAAGGTTACAGGTTCAGATCTTGTTTGGGGCGAAATTTTTCTTTCTATAAAAAAAGATTGCAATCAATTTAGAAGTATTTTATTCATGGCTCGGTAGTGTTAACTACCTACTACTACACCAAATTTTGTAATCGTCCGTAGATTAATTTCTGAGTAAGAGCAAATTAACGTTAACCGTCTTTTTAATAAACATGGAGTAAGGTAGTCCAAGGTTCAATCTGCTATTAGTCTTTATTCCAATGTGATACAGACTACCTACTTCTGTGGTCTAGCGGTTCAGGTGTTGGACTTGACTGCATGGGGTCCCGGGTTCGGATCCCGGGTCGGGCAACAAAAATAAAATTTAGATTTTCCAATTGGGAAAATCCAAATTTTGGATTATATATATACGGTATACGATAGCTCGGGATTGGATATGTGCCCGGTTAGCGATAGGCTTGCCACCTATCAAATCGTGGGACTTAGTGTCTTCGGCTAGTCGTGGGTGCCCTGGTTGTGCCTCTGCCTACCACTTCGGGGATATGGGCGTGAAGATACTAAATATCAACTAAATTTTTATCCTACGTTAGTCCACGTTTATTAATTGGATATTGTTTAAGAATGCTAAAATTAGTAATTTCTTTATATTCCAATGCTCAGGTGGTCTAATTTAAAAAGGTTTTTCCAATTTTCTAACAAAAAAAAATGTTGCTCGGGATTGGAAATGTGCCCGGTTTGGCGCTAGGCTTGCCACCTATCACATTGTGGGACTTAGTGTCTTCGGCTAGTCGTGGGTGCCCTGTTTGTGCCTCTGCCTACACCTTCCAGGATATTTACAATTTTACTATAGTGTTATATAATTTTATAACGTTAGTAGGGAAGTAACAGTTTCTACTTTACAGCTTAAACTGAAACAAAAACCAAACAGAGGTGAACTTATATATGCGCATTTTGAGAAATTAAGGATAGGAAAAATATTAGGTAGGTACTTTGAATAGTACGTTGACCCTAAGATTACTAACGTCAATAAGTTCTTCACTCACTAATTAATCTACGAACGATTACGGATAAAATTTGGTTATTACTACCGAGTCACAAATAAATACTTTTTCTTCTTCTTAACCGATTTTAATCATGTTAATGTTGTCATAGTCTTCGATTTTAATTATATTTTTAATCATACATTTCGCTGTTCTTATATTTTTTTTAACTCCAATTATTTTCCATTTTATGATTAAATCATTTACTTATAACAGAATAATAAAGAAAACCTGTCAGAGATTTGTTTGAGTTTGAATAACCATAAAGGAACCGTTAGCGAAAACGCAGAGAAATTAGTTAGAAAAGTTCTGAGTGGCTCTACTAAACACATTAATTGGTAATTTCTTACACGATTTACACACAACGTATCTTCAAATCTAATTACATGTTTTTTAAATGAAATCTAGAACGTATCACATATCACAAAGAACGTAATTTTAAGTGAACCTGAACTTTTTCATACACCAAAGAGTTATCAGAAATCTATCGATGCCTATACAAAAATGTCAAAACGCCTAATTCGACGCCGACAGCTTCATACCATTCAGATTCCCGGTGATACGTGGGTGACAGAGATAAGGTTATGGTGAGTTTCTGGAGTGGGAGGGAGATCGGAGACGGTCACGGGCTCAATTCAGATGATTGGTGTACGTGCGGTGATAACCGCGCCTATACGTGACATCTACTTTGAGATTTGAATACTTTGAGATATTCTAACAGTAGGGAAATGTTTTTGGCTTAATTACTTACTTTCCTTCATTCTGGTAAACTCAAGACAAGAAGCTTTTTTAGGGTTCCATACCCAGAGGGTAAAAATTAATAGGGTTCCTATTACTCAATGAACGTGTTTTTTTCGTATTTTTTGCTCAATATTAAAAACGGTAACAGGTGGACGCTTCAAATTTTCAGAGAATATTTACTAGTATATTACCTTTTAAAATAAATGATGAAATAACAATAAATTAAATGTTAAAGGGGGCTCCCATACAACAAACGTGATTTTCTATTATAGAAGATAATACGGAACCCTTCGTACACGAGTCCAACTTGCACTTGGCCGGTTTTTTAATTTGCAACATTTTTAATTCTCCAATAATTCAAATGCTTGAACCTATCCTATTTGGAAAAATATTTTTTGTGATAAATTTCTTTTACGTTGTCTTTATATTGCTACGCGAAAGAAATGTACGGTACTGTTATTATAAATTAAGTTGTTGTAAATTATGCACTTCGGCATTACACTTTTTACTCTTTTTACACTTTATACTTTTATTTTTAAATTGGCTGACCTAATCTCAATTTAAGCGAAGTGATTAATTATGTAATAACAACTCTTTACAGATATCTTTAAAATACTTTACTTTTACATTCGGATTTCCGAAGCTTGACGAATTTAGCCAAAGCGCGTAATTTGAATTATACTACTATAGAAGATTCGAAAATAATTAAGTCAAGATATTTTTAAAATTTCCGTTCATAATTCGCTGTGAATGTCATCAACTGTAATGCACAAGTCATGTTTAAGCTGACTTTTTTCTATTTCAACTCACCCACAATCTTGGTCTCATTACAATGGCCGAGGGGTGAGATGTAGAGTTATTATATTATAGATATGTCCTAACAAATATAATGTAAATTTATTTCTTGTTGTTCACAGAAATAACTTTCTTTTTTTTGGATTTGAAAGTAAATTGACAAATTTGTAAAGTAAGAAATACATATCGTTGTTTGACACCTGAATAGGTAATGGTGAGTTGACAAACTTAGTATGAAATGGCCTTAAGCGTTAAATTGTATGTATCGTATCGTATATTGAGAGACAGACACCATAGTGGAAAGTGCTAGCAACAGGAACAGGCAGAGTGATGGTACTAATTCTGGTGACTGATTGAAAACCTACATCACCTAGTTTTAGTCAAAGTATTCCTACTGGTAAGAAATTTATTCCGCCTAGAGACACCAAGGGTGGTAATGGTGTGTTGCCAACCTGAGGTCGGAATGTTAGGCCTCGAGCAAAAGTAAGTTTACGGGCTACCTTACCCTCTGAACCAGAACACGTCAATGGCAAGCACTAACGTAATGGCGGCAGGAATAGGAGTCGTTGCCAAACTCTACCTCTAACTCTACTCTAGTTTGTAGGATGTCACGGAATTAGTGACGGTAAGCCTATGCTCACCTTTTACGAGCTGGCTGACAGGAAGACAGATGGTCTATTCTGCGAAGTAACCCGGACTAACACGGGGTAAAACATTTCTAAACAATGTAAGTAAAATAAAATTTGTTAGTTTAATTAAAAGATTATTAGTTACGTCTAGATTATTCCTACAACTTCAAGACACATCCGGATATTTATGTTATTAGTGTTTTATTATCTGTATTTTATTTATGTTAATTGTAAATAAATTTGCATCCAAATGAATGTTTGTCTGGTATGTTTATAATTTGCATAAATTGATTAACATGCCAGTACTGTTTTCTATAAGTCGTAGACACACACGATGGTATAATTGAAGATTTCTACATTTGTTTGAGTTTGCAAATTGTGAACAACATGTAGTAAGTATATTTGATAAACAATAATCTGAGATGTAATCGCGGTTTCACCGGTGCAACGTTAACTTTTTTTTCAATCTTAACTCTTTTGATAGCTCCAGTTTTGTGTTAAAAACACTTGAATAAACACTTATTATTACTTTAAAAAAAGACAAAATTCCAACTCAGACAGTATTAAAATTAAAATATCTTAAAAGAATTTATGGTCATTTTAAAACTTTGCTACAATGAGATTGTTTAAAAGGTATACAATAACATGAATATGGGATACAACTATATATGTAATCCATAAGATAGGATTGAAAATTTCACCATATCATTTATGTTACAAAGAAATGGAAAAGCTTCGACAGCGAAAATAAAACTACTGAAATTCTATCTGAGGATTATAAAATTGTAAAAAAATGTCCCAAGAACTAAAAAAGTATTCAAATGAAATATCTTTCAATAAAAAATGTTTTTCTCAGTGATAGACTTCAATTTTATTTATATTTTATATATTAGTAGCTGCTCCAGTGAACCAGCGAACTTCGTTCCACCCATTTGAATGAAAAAAAATTAAAATGTTTTTCCTGGTTTCCTCGCATTCCAACAGCTAAACATCTAAGCTGCCTTCTCACCAATTTTTAGCTTAATCAGTTCAGCCGTTCTTGAGTTGTAGTTAGTGTAACTAACACGATTTTCCTTGTTATATAAAATCTAGGTACCTTTTATTGAACTGGGACACTGAAGTTTTATATTTAAAAAGTGTTCCTTATATTCTGTTGTCCTTTCTATACATTTTTAGCCCCTCCAATGTTCATCCATGTATGCGATTGTGGGTAGGTTGAAATTTAACCGATTGTCAACTCGTCAACAACATGCACTTTTTGCTTCAGTTAAAACCATAGGGTAATAGATTTTACAGTGTAATTGTCTCATCTTGTGACAAAAAAAATATATTTGAGCATAACTATGGTCTAGCGGTCCCGCTTTCGATTCGGTCGGGCAACAAAAAGAAACTAACTTCGCTTAACTTTTTTTCAATTTTCTAATAAAAAAAAAACGATGCGCGGGATTTGGTATGTGCCCGGTTGGTGTTAGGTTTTCCACCTATTGCAATGTGGGAATTAACGTATTCCGGTTAGTTGTGGGTGCCCTTGTTGTTCCTCTGCATAGCTCTTCGTGTATACGAGCATAAAGATGCTTTAAAAAATAATCAAACGCCGTAAAATATTATCGGTACTTCGCCAACTTGAATCTTTTGCATACGTATCTTGACTAGCGACCACCTTCCAACCAGAACAAGGCTATAGCAAGAACTGGTACGAGAAAGCTCTATCTTATCTAGTATTTAAATAGGCCAATTATTCCATTAGTATAGTTCTGCAGAGAAGGCCATAGAGTCCTACAACGCCTCACCTCATCTGCCTTATGTTTTCCTGCAACCATAACTACAGTGCTCGCTACTATTGAACTAACGAATAAGGTAACCGGTAAACTTACACACTTAAGAATCACAGCGTTAGTTTAGCAACAACTAGCTGCTCCGGCGAGCTTCGTTCTACCCGTTCACTTTGTATGAGAAAAATAAAATGTTTTCCAAGTTTCCTCACAGTCGGTGTCATCAAGTATCCTATGTCCGTCTCCTGGTTCTAAGCTACCTTCCTATCATTTTTCAGCCAAATCGGTTTAGCCGTACTTGAGTTATAAATAGTGTAATTAGCAAAACTTATTTCATACATACAGATGTTAAAAAAACACATTCATAATAATGGAATTATTATTGGTGAAAATTTAACACAAATTAATAGTTATAACATTCTCCCCACCTTAACAATATTAAACGGAAAACATAGCTTTTAACGCGATATTAATCCGTAGTCGGGATGTACTAAAAATCCCCGTCGCAAGCCGGATATGAGTTTTGGAGGCGAGCTGATCAGTCATTCAGCTCACGCGACGACCCTCGCCTTAAGAATGTATACTTATAGACATGGAGGAACTGAGACATAACCTAAAAGTTGGATGATTTTTTTTCAATTCTTATTGTGTTTGTGATAAATAATCGTACTTTCCTGTGTAGAGGTTGGCGGAGGCATTACTACGAGTATTAAATTTAAAAATTAGTAGTAACTCAACATGCATTTTTTTGATAATACATTTCTATGTATAGTTTATCGGCAGTACAGTTTTTGTTTTCAATTATATCCTATAAACAACTCTTTTAGTTATAAATAGGTATAATACCTATTTTTTGCAGCATACGAAGGCAAACAAGCATCAATGCTTTTTTTGACAAAAGACAGTGAACAACACGCGTCTCCGCTGGTGGTAACAGAAAACCGCAGCTGATAGACACTATAGATGTTGTAGGTCCTGCCTACATAACGTCATGACGTGTTCCGGTTTGGAAGGTAAGGTAGCCGATAAAGTTACCGGTTGACAACGTACCATTACCACCTTTGGTGTCTCTAGGCGGCGTGAATTTCTTACCATTAGGAAATCCGTCTGCTTGTTTGCCTTCAAATTTCATAAAAAAATGTAATTTTTTGAGTTGCACGATCTGATAAACGCGGGACCTCATAAAGTCTACTTCAACACCGAACCACTAGACCACGAAGGCGACTGGGTAACAATCTGAAAATATAACTTAAATTGTTCAACTTTGTAAAAAATCTTTCAGTTCTTGCTGTGGAAAAAAATAAGTAACAATTGAATAGACGGGGCAAAGAAAAAAAAGCTTAACTGAAGGGTGACTTAAAAAGAATTGCCTAATGTAATTCCTGCAAATTGCCGCTTAAAAACGTGTATTATATTAGCACTTCCCCTTCGAAGTACATTTTTCTTGCTCGGCTGCCTTTTTCCTACCTACGGAGTAAGTGAATTTTTTCTCTTCAAAACCTAATAAAGCGGGTAATTTTTCAATTGGTGCCTTCGAAGGAACTTTCCAAGCATTGTTTAGATGTGGATGACGTTAAGCAACATTGAATAAAGTTTAGGAAATAAACTTTTGTGTAATATATTATTAAAATCGCCAGAAATTCTATTGGATTCACGATACTTATTATTATAAAGTATCTTCTTAACGCGCAAATTCCCGAAGAGGTAGGCAGAGGCACAACCAGGACACCCACGACTAGCCGAAGACACTAAGTCCCACATATGCGAATAATTTGTTTATTTTGTTTTTAAAAAGGTTTTAATTTTTTTGTACGGTTGTGTATATCTGCACTACATATGCCAAAAATTAAGTCAATGAAATTTTGTGCGATTTACATTGATATAGGGTTTTTTATATCAATGGCGATTTATTAAAAACTCCTAAGATATGGTGGATGACATTATGCAATATTTAAAACATATCTTCGTACATGAAATTTACTTATTTATCTGTTTTTAGTCACTTTTTTTCTTTTTGCTTTTGTCTTGACAATATCTACTTTTGATATGGAGTGAAAAATTAAAAAAAACACATTTTATGTCTTACTATCTAATATTTTTTGGCAGTGGCATCACCCACTTACTTAAATTATTTTGTTTTCACTCGAAAACCTATTAAAGCCATGCCATGTGGATGTGGAAAGAAAAACAGATTAGGAATTATTACACTGGTATCCTAGTTCTAAATAGTCATATCCTGGTTCTACGACTCGCCTGAGTTGAAACTGCTACCTTAACCTTGTCGTTTGCTATAGCATCACTTTAACACCGCATTCGTAACAGTGAGATCTGAGAAAGAGTGGGATTGAAAGAAAGTGTTGGTGTTAAAATGCGAAAGGCCATGCTCCGCTGGTTCGGTCATGTGGAAAGAATGACAGATGAAAGATTGACAAAGCAGATATACAATGCGAATGTAGGTACCCGGGGAGACCAAGGCTGACATTTTACTATCAGATCAATCGGATATTATCCGAGGGTGGTGTCAAGAGTCTCCGAAACCGGCTTCTTTGTATGAAAAGGGTTATGAATGTGAAGGAAGCAAGACAGTTTTGTCAGGATCGTGAGGTCTGGCACTCGATACTCTCTGCCTACCACGTAAGGGACTTGGCGTGAAGATATGTATGTATGTATCACTTTAACACAGCACTACCATTATTTAGTTCCAGACAGGGTACATATCCAATTCCGGGCAACGTTATTTTTATTAGAAAATTTCAAATATATTTTTTTCTGGTGCCCGACCGGATCGTACCCGGGACTTCGAGATGTCAAGTCCAACACAGGACCGCTAGACCACATAGGCGATCTTTTTTCAATCCCAATCTTTCTTGGATCTCACTCTTAGGAATGCGGTCAGCGAGCGTTATACCGTAGATTTTTCTAGCGTTCTCATTTCGACCGCATTGATCCTACTCTCATGCTTTTTCTAACTAACCACCTCTCGCTTCTATAAACAACGTTGGGAGGTGTACAGAATTATGCACAGCGAGTCTAGTACCTTGGCGCGAAACTTCACTTTGAAATAGCTTACCCAAGAGGGTAGGGTAGTCGATTAATTTACAAAAGAGGCTTGAAGTCCCAACTTCAGACAACGCACCTATAATATTTGGTGTCAGTAAATAAAATTTCTTCTATAACATGACTTCCTATAACCTAAAAAATATAGACACATAAAAATAAGAACCAAGAATAAAAATTATCTGCTTTTGTAATTTTAAAGAAGCTTAAAAACCTCGTAACTTACCCAAAACACAAAAGATCATATCATCCCCGTTTAAATCTTAACCCTTTACTGAAGGGTCGTTTTATTAATTTATTTACAGCCGTATCTTTCAAATTATATACAAATTTCTGCATAATTGGCCCCATATGCAAAGTTTAATACCCCAGCTCGATCTTATCTCGTTTAATACATTTCTTAGCTGGGGTTTGTATTATAAATGCGTGTTTTATGTTTGCGTAAATCGTATTACCTTATCAATGGTGATTATAAGGTTAGTTTTTTAACCGATTCCAAAAAAGAGGAGGTTCTTAATTCAACTGTATGCCTTTTGTATGTTTGTTACGAGATTACTCCGTCAACAGCCAACCGACATTGATGTTTTTTTAGGAAGATAGATCATAACAGCCACCAAATTTTGATGCTTCTTTTTTTAGAAAATAGTTTATGATTCCGAGGTGGTTCCATATTAATTATATAACGATCCGATTGGTGGGTCGTCAAGATAAGTTAAAAATGTTTGTATCATTAAGTGTAACTCAAAAACTACTAGTAGGATGTTGATAAAATTTATTTGTTACCATTTTGGAACCATTTTCTATCTTCGAAAAATAATTACTAAATCGCGACACGGTAACCATTGAAATAGTCGGTTTTTGGAGTTTTGCTCCGCTTAATTATATTTAGAAGAGGAGGCAGTCGAACATGAGGAACGCCTAATAGTAAGTCAACACCGCTGCAGTCACACGTATGCAGCACCAGGAGTATAACAAACAACAGCGCTGCCGACTTTTTTTTTATAGAAGAGGAGGCAAACGAGCAAGTGGGTCACCTGATGGAAAGTGATCACCTCCGCCCGCGGACATCCGCAACACCAGGAGTATCACAGATGCGTTGCCGACCTTTAAGGAATGAGTACGCTCTTTTCTTGAAGGTTCCTAAGTCATAATCGTTTGGGAATACCGCCCTCGGTAACTGCTTCCACAAAGGTGTTATACGGTTACCCCGGTTACCCCGGTAAAATGTCTTCGGAATCGCACAGTTGTAGACCGCCACGCATCGAGATGACGGACATGATACCTTAAGCTCTGACGCGATGCCCGAAGGTGGAAATCAGCGGCTGGAATTAAACCAAACAACTCCTCAGAGCATTCCCCATGATAGATGCGGTAGAGAACACTGAGTGACCCAACATCTCGACGCAACGCTAAAGAATCAAGCCGATTGGTTATTTCCCGGTCATTGACTATTGGAATTGCTCTACGTTGAATGCGGTCAAACGGAAGGAGCTGGTACTGTGGAGCCCCTGCCCAGAGTTGAGAACAGTACTCCATATGAGGCCGAATTTGCGCTTTATATAGTTGTAAGCGATGGGCCGGCTTGAAATACTGTCTCGCTTTACTGAGCACACCAATTTTTTTAAACATTACTCGAAATTTAAACTCTTTGTGAGTTTTAAGACATCGTCATCATCATGGTAAAGAGTCACCATGCAAGGTGTTAAATTATTTCCGTGTTTTAATAAAAATGTTAAATCGTTGTGGTGATAAAAGTTTTCCTCGTTCCAACCGACCAAGACATCTTTGTTCCTCACAGAAAAGCCTGTCCCAGATATTAGTTACTACCTGCCATAGAAAATTTATCTGTATCATGAAACCGTTGAGATATCACAATAATTAGTAGACTATGTATTTCTTTAAATTCTATCTATTACCTATAGTTCAGCAATTTTATAAAAACATCATAATTATCTTACACAACTTCGCATTCATATTATTATTAGATAACATTACCACAATTTTTATAAAACTAAAGTTTTCCTACCAAACAAAATTACCTAAAATGTAGCGAATCTCAACAATAGCAACACAACAGGCAATTAAAATTAGAATATCTTAATTCATATCAAAGTATCAGGGTTGCCATCTTAATATGTGGATGTTACCCTAATTCCATAATACAGAGATAAACTCACAGCATTTGGACATGTTTGTAGCGTAAGTGAATGTTTATGGGACAAAATTTATGCAACTTGGAGCTGTTTGGGAGATATTCAAGTTAATTTCTGGTAGTAAATGTGTTTATGTAAGGCTGTTTGTATAATACCTTCCTACTTCTCTATCAAATACATGAGACGACGCAGAATATTCAAAGCAAACTGTATCATGCGTAATAACTTTTGAAACTATATTCATTCTGAGGTGGAAATTTAATAATTGATTAAAATAAAAAATAAAAACTAAGTGGTAGAGGAGCATGGACACTCCTGAATTGCTAACATATCTATCTCATCATATCTGGTAACTAGAGGATTCGATCCCGGTCGATTTTTCTAATCCCGGGATTTCGGGATTATGTACAGCTAGTCCCGGAATTGTACTGGTGAATTGTACTTTCTAGAAAGTGGTAAGAAAAAGACAGTTAAAAATATCAAAATCAACTTTTTCTAAATTTTTAGAAAACAAAACAAAATTATACTTATTCTGATAAATTGACTGGACTGACACTAACTACAGAATTGCCTAGTTTCTTTATTTATTTACAACTCGAAAAAAAATCTTATTCTGAAGATTATTTTTATGATATTGGAAGGCAAACAAGCAGACGGATTTCCTGATGGTTAGAAATTCACGCCGCCTAGAGAACCCAAAGGTGATAATGGTGCGTTGCCAACCTGAGGCCGGGATGTTAGGTCTCGAGCACAAGTACGGCGAAAACCGCTTAGTGGCCTCGTCGATGCGCGTGTTTGTGTGAGTGTGCCGTTTCAAACGTTTGTATGTAATTCCCACACTGTATCATATTTGTACATACTATATTTTTTTTTAAATGATATTGGAATGCAAACAAGCAGACGGATTTCCTAATGGTAAGAAATTCACGCCGCCTAGCCTTAACGAGCTGTCTGGCAGGAAGGCAGTTGGTCTATTCTGCAACGGAGCCTGGACCAACACGGGGAAACACTTGATTTGTGTTTCAATACAACTTTAAAATTTATGTCATACTGGACGTGAACATATGACAAGAATCCGGAACATGAGTCTGATAATCATTTAACACGACTTCAAAGGATCACTAGTGACGTCACATCCCACCGCGCACCACGATATAGTCGATACTGAATTTTAAGTAGCATCGATCGCATCTGCCCTACATTTAGCGAGGGACTCACGTACAATGACCTAACCTTTAGTTTAGTGGTAGGGTGTAGGCAATAAATCTCGATTGCCATATGGATGTGGTCAAACTTGCCAAATGTCAATAAAATTCACGTTTTACGGGGTTTTAGGGAGATTTTCTTAATATGTTCACATTAAAGCTAAATTAAACCGGTGTGAAAAACATGATGACGTCTAAAATGTAGATATATCTTATCTAATGTATAAAATTCTCGTGTCGTGTCTCGTGAACTCCTCTGAAACGGCGCGACCGATTTTCGTGAAATTTTGTGAGCATATTCAGTACATCCGAGAATCGGCTAACATCTATTTTTTATAACCCTAAGTGATAAGGGTGAATCACAGCAAAAAAAATTGCAGAACAACGTCTGCTGAGTCAGCTAGTTATAATCTAATATATAATGAGTGTATCTATGAATGATTACGTCTTTTAGAGAGTATGTTAGCTATATTGGCTAAAACTATGAAGATGGTGATCTCCATTGACTTAACTAGGATTTGGAGAAAATAACAATTTGCATCGGTGATCGGTGTGACACAACACCATCGTCTGCTAATGGAATTATCCCCCCCCCCCCCCC
>NJDC01002171.1:123671-142692 GCA_002245475.1 Calephelis virginiensis | reverse complement strand
CCCCCCTCCCCCGTAGAGTTTCTACGTGTCTATACCCTGTGTAGAATAGACCACCTGTCTTTATACCTGGCAGCTCGTAAGAGGGAAACAAAGGCTAACTGGGTCATTACCAATAAGACCACTGGTGGTACATATCAACTTTCCCGGGTAGGTATCTACCGCCTTGCCTATTCCTACCGCTTTAAAGAAAGTAGGGTAGGTAGGGTAGCTGGAAGACTTGCACAATAAGCTTTAAACTCCGGCGATAAAACAGCGACGCATCAATAACATCTGCGGTGTCACGGTTGTCTGTTACCATCAGGAGAGCCATGTGCTTAACATAAAAGCCTAGTAATTTTAATTACAGAACTATTTTACTACTTCAAATTAGTATATGTTACCTATTCCTCAACTAACCTATTCCTAGTGCCACATCAAGTTAGTGGATGTGCATTTCTTACGTTGCCACCTGGCTTTGAGGCTTAACAGATTCACCTGGTTGCTTACCCAATATCTATATCTTTGGTGTCTATAGGCGGTCTATCTTGAATCCCGCCGCCGCGGTTGTATAAACCATACCTATTAGACTAGTTTATCATGCGAGCAACGACCATAGCTCAAATTTTTGACATTTAGACTTGAGTAGCATTAGTAACATTCAGCAGCACCTCTTTTTTTGTAAATTACTTTATCACTTTTTTGTCCAACCACGCACAATACAAAAAAATCAATCCATTACAACCATTGCCTGATTTCTTGTGACAATATTACAAAATACTTAATTTGATACCATTTTCTTTTGAATAGGAAACGATGGCTCCACACTTTTTTGTCTAGTTTACCAATTTATGTGTATTGTGTGAAAAAACTGCCTCAACAAATAATCGTTTGAAGGTTATCGAACTGTTACCGGATTGGTGCGTTGGGAAATATCTGAAAATCCCAATGTCAAGACCGTGGACAGGTTCAAGCACCTGACGTCGATGAAAAAAATGGAAATCACGAATTATCCAATAAGAAACATTTTTCTGGTTGAATGTTGGTGTGATTTGGTCATAGGCACAAGCGACGCGAAGACGCGATAAAGTTCTACATCATTTTGATGATTTCTACATATTTTCATTTTAACTGAACTAAAATTTTGAAATTTGAAACAATAATGGAATAATCTATAGTTCAAAACAATAGAAATTACCAATTACCTAAACGACATAAATTAATCTAATTATTGGATTAATCATAAAGCGTTAACGTTATGATATTTCCATGTATATGTGTAATAAGATTAAATGTTTTTATAGTATTTCACTGCAATTTTTTTTTGAAATTCTACATATTGTCTCCTGACTAGCTAATGCAATTTTTAAGTGTATTTTTTGTAAATGTGCTTAGCATTGTAGTCCAGTATTTATTAGCTATAAATAAATAAATAAGAAATAAATAAATATTCCTGGACAACTCACTAAATTTTTATCACGCAAATGCCTGCCTCCGTCGGAATCGAACCGTTTATCGTTTAAAAATAAATAATACTGCTTATTATACCGTGCCCAAAAAATTCTAGGTCTCTTGCTCTTTACTGGCTTTTACGATATGCTAATAAGAACTTTCTGAATAAGATTATCGGTATATTTACGTGTTTGCGTTAAGATGTTAATAAAACGGCTACGATTTATATTACTATTATATTATTTATTTAGAATATTTCGCAATGATTTATTGATTCAGTCTATGAAAAATCGTTTGATTACCTTTCAAGCGTTTCATAAACGCTACGTAAAAAATAATAAATAATCAATAATCGCTGTCTCTTCCGCTTCCGCGTATCACAATGCCCTAACCACGCGTACCAATGCGTCCAAGCTTTCAAGCGACTTCGCGTGACCGTGTCCGTTTGGTCGATCTCTTTATTGATTATAACCAGAGATGCTGTTTACCGTAACTACTTCCAAAACAAAAACACTGATGGAATGAAAAAACAACACTGATTGAGAGCGTTACGCCTTTAGCGAAATACTCGACGCATCAATGCCCTAAATTTCTGTTCCCTTTTAACTGTTCTCTTTTTATTTTTTTTATTTTTTTTTTATTTTTAATTGGTAATATCCTGCAAGGGTCAAATGGATTGGTACAAACGAGTTACCTATTCCTGTTGACTAACGCTATGGCTCCCAACTGTTATGTTCTCGTTTAGACGGAATGGTAGCTAGTAACGTTTTTATCTAATTCAAAAATCAGTATAGAAATAAGTACCCCCTCGGTAGAAATAAAATTAATCGCTATTATCTCTTGATGATTAAAAAACCTGGTCTAATCCAAATGTCATAATAACTGTGGCACACCACTTATTAGCGATAAGATCGCTTAAATGGGCAAATAAAAAAGCTAAGTATCTTCACCCCCATATCCCCGAAGAAGTAGGCAGAGGCACAACCAGGGAACCCAAAACTAGCCGAAGACGCTAAGTCCCACAATCTGATAGGTGGCTAGCCTATCGTCAACCGGGCACATAGTATCAATCCCGAGCAACATTTTTTTTTATTAGAAAATTAGAAAAACCACATTTTCTTTATGTTGCCCGACCCGGAAATCGTACCCAGGACCTCATGAAGTGTAGTTAAACATCTGGACCACCACACCACAAATACGGTAATCTTGTAAATTTGTACCTAGTGTTATAACTATTAGCTAGTTGTTTTTATTAAGGTATTCACAACACTGCACCGTCGCCGCCGGTCTCGGCGACGAAGACCTCTCTTGCTCCCGGCGCCTAACGCCGAGCGACGAGCCACAAATACTCCTCCACCAAGTCCACCCAGTAACCAGAACGCAGCACCAAGTCGAGGTACGGTTTCCCGGGAGACAGCCCTTGGTGCTGGCGTTGTAGGAAACAGCCCAATCCATCTAAATAATGATGTCTCGGGCTGAGCACTCTGCTCGGCCCACAAAGTTCGGTGAAGTTGTAAAAATCGCAAGATTAGCAACAAATTAGTCATTCAAAAAAAAAAATTAAGGTATTATTCAATTGGTGTGCCATGAAGTGTTCATAATATAATAGTTAAAGCCCAACCAAAGATTTAGTAACTAGATAGAAAAACTAGGGAAGATGTAAAGAAAATGGTAAAACTAACAATTTTCAACTTAACTGTTTTTTTTTAAATTTAGCCTGGAGATTAACTTCGTCTATCAAATAGCACAGATAGGCATCCGCCAAAAGATTTAATAAAATTCAAACTCTAAAAATTATTTAGTAGGTGATGAATCTATAAACGTAAAAACAAAAACCTGGTGCAAAATAAAAATCAGCATTTAAATTTCTACGTTAGCAAGAAAGAGATGCCAAAGAAATTAAATTCGCTCCAGCAGCTTGGTGAAATCTGCCTCAAATATTCCCCGTGTTGGTCCGGGCTCCTTTGCAGAATAGACCATCTGCCTTCCTGCATGGCAGCTTTTAAAAGGCGAGCATAGGCTTATCGTCACTAGCACCGTGACATCTGACTAGCTGGTAGAGAGTTTCGCAGCGACCCGGATTGGTTCCATCGCCTTACCTATTCCTGCCGCCATAACGTCATGAAGTGTTCCGGTTCGGAGGGTAAGGTAGCCGGTACTAAACTTACTTTTAAACTTACTTTTGCTCGAGGCCTAACATCCTGGCCTCAGGTTGGCAACGCACCATTACCACCTTTGTCTCTAGGCGGCGGGAATTTCTTACCATCAGAAAATCCGTCTGCTTGTTTGCTTTCCAATATCATAAAAACAAAAATGGGATACGTTTATATGGATGGAAATGGATATAGACATTATATGTCGAATCACACTCATTGCCAGAGTACTAACGTACAATTGCAATGGCGGACGGAAGTAACAAACGCATGAACTTCCGATATCGCCATTAGAGTAGCAAAACCCCTTTAAATTTCGATAGCCAATAACCTATATTATCAGTAATCAAAGTTAGTATATCTGATCATTGTAACTTTTTCCAAGCACGTTTTTTTCTGTTATTATCGCCATCCTTACATCAAATCTGGTTATTTTTAAATTTGTTCCTAGTTTTTCTTGAAGTTTTTTTACGTCACACGATTTTCATGATCACATAAAGTTAGTTCATAGGGACACATGTCTTATTCCACAACGTTATCATGTACCTATGTTTGTGTTAAAAATTACACGAATTGATTTAACATCAAAGCAATAGTAATTTATATGCAAATTATTATATTTATATGAAGAGGGTCATGAATGTTAAGAAAGCTATGCAGGTCTGTCAAGATCCTTACATTTGGCACTCAATATTCTCTGCATATAACGTCAGGGACTTGGCGTGAAGATATGTGTGTATATTTGTAAATTAAATGCTTGTGGTGTTAGTCAATAATACTAAAACAGAATTACGTTAACTGTAATAAATTTGAGAAACTCTTAATATCGGAAAGGCATACATACATAAATGTAAGTTGAAACAAAATGTCCCTGCCGTTAATTAATGAATCCTCTTTGGTACGTAGACAGATTTGTATATCGATGAAACTTGGCGCTAGTGGCTAGCTCCGTAACCACCTTTCATACTATTTTACCTGAATCCGTTAGGCAAAAAGGCTGTGTTTATCAGTATATGTACGAGTATATTTGTTAATTTGTTGCAATTTGAAAATTAAATGCGTGATTCCATTCGTTTCTTGCAAGTGGCACTAAAAACATGACATTTATCAAAATTCAAAATGGCGTTCACTAAACGCCATATTGTAAATTTTAAACTCCTTTTTACGGAAATTGCACTGATGGGGGAGTATGAAATTTGGCACACTTATAGTTTATGTGTAGGAAAAGTGCAGAACACTAATATTTTTTAATGATAATGTTTATAAAGTACATTAATTCAAAAAATAAAAACATTGTACATACTACCATTCATTTGACACACACAAAACTACTTATTACTACACTACTTACTACTACTTCCTACTACTAGATACACTCTTACTACTTTGTTTCCTGAATAGTTAGTGCGCCATCTGTGATCTTTTATCGTCAACAGCAATATATTTGTTTGTGTGTGTCAAATGCACCATGCATTAGACACACACAAACAAACATGTATATTTAAAGAAGTGTGGGTAATGTTTTATTTATTGATTTAATGTACTTTACAAGCATTATTATTGAAAAATGTTAGCGTTCTGCACTTCTCCTACTCATAAACTATAGGTGTGCCAAATGTTATGCTCCTGCGTCCGCGGCCAATTTTCGTAAAAATGGGTCCAAAGCTTTGGCATCACGTATTAATATATAGATTGTAAGTCAATCTTAACAACAGTTAGAAACAGTTGGGGTTTTTGTTTGTAAAAATGAGCTGGATATTTTCTCTTTGTCCTAATCCGTTTTCCTCTATCTGAATAGAATTAAGTCCGACGTCACGGACACCCTAAACGATAGCTACCTTACGAGAAACCTTCAGACCAAGACATCGCTTGAATACAAAGTTTCTAAATGTTGTTTTGATTTCCCGATGGCCTTTGTTAGTGAAGTTCTAGTCCATCTGATCGATATACCTACAACGCCAGGTGTTAGTCTTCCTTGTTTCTTAATATAAGTTTATCTCAAAACCGTTTCTAAGCTGATTGAACCATTTTTTTTTAATTTTGTCATTTAAAGGATGTGCCTGTTTTGCAATATTTTTTCCACATTTTAAGATTGAACTTTTGGCTGATCCTGGGTGCCTTGGATGTATTCTTTGATTCGGGCATATACTTTTTTTAGAAGTTGTATAGCTATGAAACCAACTATATCGATATCATGGATAAAAAGGGAATTACAGATACTTATAAGTTATAGGTAATCTGCGGTTTTATGGATCTCGGAAAAGCGTTTGATAGGGTTGTACGTAAGGAACTTTGGGACATTTTGCCAGATTACGGGATAGTTGGGTCCCTGCTGCGTGCGGTGCAGTCAATGGATTTAGACTGTAAAGCATGCGTGCGAGTGGATGGCAACATATCGCCTGGTACTGGAACATATGGTTTGATGTTAATGTTGGCGTGGACAAATGTCTTCAAAGGTTAAGATCATTGAATGTGGGAATGCGTATGGGTGACCAAGTGGTGAACTGCCTGCTTCATGCAGATGATGCTGTACTTTTGGGCTCTAAACTATCTGAGCTGCAAACACTGGTCACAGTTATGGAAGGAGATTGTAAAGAAAGGGGCTTACATTTGAATGCGATGAAAACCAAAATAATGGTGTTTGAAAGAGACGTAGCCAGAACGGATGTAAGAGTTTTGGTTGATGATGTACTGCTAGAACAAGTGAATGAAATTGTATATCTTGGTTGTGCTTTTAGCAGGGATGGAAGGTACACCGCGGATGTAGAGAGAAGAGTGAGTGCAGGGAATAGTGTGAATGGAGCGTTGGGTAAGCTATTCCAAAGCGAGATTTTAAGTCAAAAAGCTAGACTCGCTTTGCATAATTCTGTGCCTATTCCAACGTTACTGTATGGAAGCGAGAGTGGGTATGTCAGAAAGAGTATGAAAGTAGGATAAATGCGGTTGAAATGAGAGCACTACGGAAAATCTGTGGTGTAACGCTCGCGGACCGCATTCGTAACAGTGAGATCCGAGAAAGAGTGGGATTGAAAGAAAGTGTTGGTGTTAAAATGCGAAAGGGCATGCTCCGCTGGTTCGGTCATGTGGAAAGAATGACAGATGAAAGATTGACAAAGCTGATATACAATGCGAATGTGGATGGATGTAGGTACCCGGGGAGACCAAAGCTGACATTTCACGATCAGATCAATCGGATACTATCCGAGGGCGGTGTCAAGAGTCTCCGAAACCGGCGTGTTTGTATGAAAAGTGTGATGAATGTGAAGGAAGCTAGAAAACTTGTCTAGGATCGTGAGGTCTGGCACTCGATACTCTCTGCCAACCCGGTAAGGGACTTGGCGTGAAGATATGTATGTAAGTATGTATAAATACTTATTTACTTATGTTTTAAAACTTAATGACCTTAAAGACAAATCAACAATAGAAGAACGATGTCAGAAAAAGACAGGCGAAATTATTAAATTTAAAAAAAATTGAGATACCAAAAATTAATAATGTAATTTTATTATTATTAGCGTGGTCTGTAAAAAACCGTCCTAAATTTGATTTTTTCATTATTCGATTTAAATGTAAAATAACTTGTCAATTTTACAACAGGTAGACATGAAAATCCTCTTATAAAACGTAGTGATTATATTCTCTTAGCCCTTTTAATTCTCCACATGCGCTTTTCTTTATTTATTAAAACTAGTGGTCGCCCATTGGTCTAAATTCGAACATAACAAATTTTAATATCTTGTTGATAAGAACGTCATCTTCATTTCTCACACTTTGTTTCCAAACAGAATGATTATAATTTGTGCGCCATCTGTAATCTTTTATCGTTATCATCAATATATCTGTTTGTGTGTCAAATGCATGTTAGTATAGGTAATGTTTTATTTATTGATTTAATGTACTTTATAAGCATTATTATTGAAAAATATTAGCGTTCTGCACTTCTCCTACATATAAACTATAAGTGTGCTAAATTTTGTGCTCCTGCGTCCGCGCTCCTGTCCTTTCGTACCTGATGCCGAGTGTTAGAAAAATTGCGCAAGTCTACTGGTTGCCCTACCTTCGGTAACGGAACCTAACTCTATGGCGGCGGGAATACCTACTTGAGGCTGTGTATCCCTCCTAGGACCAGTTGCAGCACGGTACCTACTCTACCTCCAGTAGTCTAGTTTAAAGTGTCAGATATTTTTCTATGACATAATTTGACCTTTCTTATATAATTTAGATTTGACGCATTTTAAAATGCAGAGTATCAATGTGGACTCTATTATTATTATAGATTTGTCTTAGGTATTTGTAAAATATCTAATTTCAGCACTTCCTTAAAAGTATATGACTTATCTGTTAGTACTTGAGTGATAAACATCGAAGGTGGAAGCAATGGGACAAATCCTCTGATAAAGCTTTTTCAGATGTATCAACCAAAACCTATTAGGTTACTGAGAACGCTTGATTACCTACCTCTATAGTGAAGCCAGTCAGTCTAACTGGTATAGGCGTGTATCATCTTACCAAGCTCACTCGCCATTCGTTCCGGTTTTCAGAATCGGGTAAATAGCGTACTAACGTAAGTCGTGACATACTGGACTTAGTTTGATAACACACCTATATTATCCTTTGTGCTATTGTTTTTAGGTGATGCGTATTTCTTACTATCAGGTCGTCCATCTTGTTTGTTTTAATTAATTTACAAAAATGAGAGAATCAGCCTTATGTCAATTTATTCTTATTTTATCAGATACGTTATGCTTCAAACCGAAACACTACAATGACAAGACAGAATAAAGTACACTCGTGAGGTCTGGCATTCGATTAACTCTGCCTACCCCGTAAGGGACTTGGCGTGATGATATGTATATACGCCCAATTACATTCGAGCGAGTCATCACAGAACTCTAGTAATTTCCAAAGAATAGGTAATGAGTGGAGCGACAGGAGATGCCCACAACCTACAGGTGGCCACACCCATTATGCGTACATTCATTGAAATCAACTTTAATATGCAAAGTTCGGTTAAATACGCAACTAACCCGTAACGGTCCATACAATAATTAAAAATCATTACGCGAATCGGGAACAGAACTGCAACAGGCCTCCTCACAACTGGCTAGCATCCAACCAACAACTTACCTATTATATTCTATGAACGAAAGCTATAAACGTATTCCAGAACATATCACGTAGGCGACTACTACCAATTTTAACCAATCAGAACGCGACAATTCAACTTAATAGCACCAGCCACGCCCAATCACGTAACCGCCTATTACCGACCGTGTAACGACGCAGGCTTTTAACTCTACTGACATCCGATCGATGCGTCTCTCTTTCATGTGTAGAGCAACGTCTCACTCACATCCCCGAGGGTGACCGAGTGAGGCCTAGACGTCGAGTGTGATAGAGTCGCGTTTGGCGCGTGCTTGGTTTCAGTTGCACGTTCGAGGTCGAAAGAGGGGGTCGCGTGCAACTGTTTTCGATAATCGGCTGCGCGTTCTGTACGTGAAAATCGGACAGTACACTGCCAGTCACGTCTGCGTAAAAACGGATATATGCCCAGAATATTTATTAAGTGGGTGGTTGTGCGTGACTTTTCCCTAGCGGCTAGTCCCGTAAATTATTGGCCGAAATAGAACGGTTTGTTTGATAACTGAAAACGTCTATGAGAAACATCTGATAGCTTTCGAATTTCGGATTGTGACAAAGACTAAAGACTTAGTGGAATGTTTTTGAAAATGGAACAATTATTTTTTATTTTTAAATGATAATGAAGTGTGTGATATCGCAAAACTGTTTGGACTGTTAATTTGTGAGAATGCTGCCTTATCAGACGGTAGCTATGGACTACGCGGTGGCATCCGCAGGCTTTCACCACCACCAGCGGCCTGGCGGGTTACCTGGTGTGATGGGCCTGCCAGGGCCCGGCCCCGGCCTCAACCCTGGCCTGAATTCGGCCTTCACCCATTCCTGGTTCGTACAGACAAGCCCGGATATGTGTCGGCAGCAACAAGCATCCAACCAATCGCATCTCGAACCTGGGCACGTTTCATTTTTTTATTTATTATTTATTTTTAAATAGAATTTTCGTAAACTGTCAATATGCTTATTAATAATTATACTCTTGAATAAAAACAAAAGTTCCAAAACAACATGTTTACAATATTTCGTATTTATCCAAATATAAACATTAAATATTTCCATATTTCATCATCATATCAATTTGCTTAATTAAAATTGAGTTCATTTTAATTTTGCTAATTTTTCAAATATGTTTTCCTTATTTAAGCATATTGGTTCTTTACCATAGATGAAGGTAATTTAAACCGGCGTTTGTTTTTTATTTGCATTTATTTTAAATGCTTATTTTAATGTGCTTTTAATATTGTCGTTAAGTGTTTTAGTAAAATATAACTAAAAACAGAATAACGGATGATTAAAACAAGGAAATTGTCGATGAAGGAGGTTGACTAGAGCTACCTAAACCTTTGAGCCTACAACGAGCTGATCTTGGTGGGATAAATGTAGAGGTCTGAGACCGTTCGTCTACATGGATTCCATCGCCTTACATACGTCTATTGTCGTGTTCCGGTATGCAAGGTAGAATCTGGAAAAATCATTCAAGATGTTTAGCATCCCAGCTTTGAGTTCACAAAACATTAATATGTTTAATATCCTCGCGCGTTGTGTCTTTCGTACTACTTATTAGGAATTTTAGTAAATTATTACATTCTGTATATTTAGTGTAACATTAATATTAAACCTTAACATTAAATTAAAACATTTTTTAAATTTAAAATTTGCAGTTTACATGCGTAACTCAAATTTGCTTAACCAAATTTCGGAAGGTAGACTTACTTATTTAGTCTTTCTTTCTTTCTTTCTTTAAGTTTTGGCCTTCACTTTAGTATTTAGCCATAAGTCTAGTAGAAATTTGCATCGAATTTTATATCAATTTTAACCAATTATAATTAGACATCAGTCATAAAACAGGCTCTTGGGTAAAGCGGTGGCCTTATTACTCAAGCTCATGTAATGAGATTTGGCGGCAACGAGGATATACACGACACGCTAATTTCTTTTCTCTCGATGGCGCCAAAACTCCCATTTAGTCTCTCTCAAAGCAACTTTCCTTTCTGTTAAGTGTTGACATTTAATTATAATAAAATTATTCAACAGAATGCACTACTTTCAAAAAATAGGTAAATTATGAAAGACTTATAGTAACAGAAAAAAAAAGTGACATCATTTTTTAAATGTAAAAATAGCGATTCATTGACAATTTCAAAAATTGATTCATAATTTTGAAATAAAATTAAGAAGATAAAGTTAACTAAATGCAATCAATAACAGCTTCACGTTGTGGAAGAACAAAGACAATAACATTTGGTAGAGTTCTTACCTTACATATTCCTGTTGCCTCAATGATAGTGATAAAGCGCCTTTGCTATAGGTAACAGCAGAGTCTATTTCTTTCCATTTAGATTGATAAGATAGCAGACAAACACATGACTCTACTGACTGCGAGAGATATAGGTGTTGTACATGCATCGCTGTTTCTTCAAGAAGGTGTCGGGCTATTTGCGCAAGTCTACCTGTTACCCGACCCTCCGGACCGGTTCCATCTGCTTCTATGTCTAAAACCTAGATTTAGTCAAAATGAGATTCACCTTTAGCTTATTTCTTGAAAATATATACACAGTGATTTTACAACAGATATTAAAATTAAATCAAGTTTAAAATTTTATAGTCGTAAGATTTCTGTCAAAGTGACATTATTTAGGATTCGATTATCTAATAGAAATTACCATTGTAGAATACTTGAAGAAAAAATACGCGCCTTTTACTTAGAGTTGTAGAATACAACTCTACGTAAAAGGCGCGTAATTCTCGTACATACTAAGTTTTACAATACAATGATCATACAGGTATATATTATGAAATTTATCACAAAGAAAAGGTTGCTCTACAACATTTTATATTCTTTAATTTTTTATGTTATTGCTTACTTTAAAAACGTATAAAAGCACTAGAATTGGAATCACCAGTGTGGTAATTACACTTACATTTTAACCGATTCCAAAAAGGAGGTCACTTATACCAAACCGATTTTGGTTGTTTGATGATTTTATCACGACCCTGTGGTTTTTAAGTTTTACCTTGTAACACATTTTTTTTAACTTATATATAAAAGTTGATCTTCATACTGATTATTGTTAATTTCGTTTGAGAATTAGCGCAAATACCTATATCTTTTTATGTTAGAGGTTTAAATTAATTAAATAAGAAATAAGTTACCCATTATTCGCCTCTGTAGTGTAATGGTTCGGTGTTAGTATTGACTGCATGAGGTTTCCGGTTCGATTTCCGGGTCGGAAAACCCAAATGTGTATTTCCAGTTTTCTTACAAAAAAAATGTTGTCAGGATGAGGTTGCCACATACATACCTATCTTCACGCCAAGTCCCTTACGAAGTAGGGAGAGATTATCGAGTGCCAGACCTCACGATCCTAACAAACATGTCTAGCTTCCTTCACCTTCATTACACTTTTCATACCAATACGCCGGTTTTGGAGACTCTTGACACCACCCTTGGATAATATCCGAGTGATCTGATCGTGGCACGTCAACCTTGCTCTCCCCGGGTACCTACATACATCCACATTCGCATTGTATTAATCAAAGACATTTCTGCTTCTGGCAAATCTTTATAAGAAATTGAATTGAAAGACCAACAAGTATACGAAATCCTAAAGTTAAAAGGTACATATTGCCTATAAATACACCACGGCCAAAGACAGCGATGCACCATCAACATCTATGGTATCTATAGGCCATGGTTATCCCTTACCATGATGTGAGCCACGTGTTTATTCGCTATATTATCACAAAAACATTCCTAGGTATTTAAAAAATAAACCTCAAATAAAGATCCTTTAATTCCCAGACAGTAATAATTTTATAAGAGTTAAAAAAAATCTCAGCCCTTACTGCCAACAAAGACAAGACTACTATGAAATTTGGTTTATCGTGGCTTTGGGATATGATAGGTTTTAATCATTCATAAATTAATTAATTATCTACTAACTTTGGTCAAATTACAAAGCGCAATTTTCTTATACATTCTTTAGAAAAATGTAAATATATAGGCTACTTATTAGAAGACATTTTCTCCGCAACCAGACCCTTTCGTTAGTTTCAATATCTTAAACCTAAACCTTGGCTCTTGTTTTTTTTATGTGAGAGGTCAACGGACAAGTACGCGGCTCGCCTGATGGAATATGAGAATGAGATAAAGATAACCATGGCCTGTAGGCACCATAGATGTTATAGGTACGTCGCTGTCCTGTGGCTGAAATGTCAGCTGCGTGTGTGTGTGTGTGTGTGTGTGTGTGTGTGTGTGTGTGTCCTTCACTCTTGGCTAAAACTACCTATTCCTGCCGCGATAAAGCGTCTATCTTTCAATATGTCGACAGGAATAGGTAGGGCGATGGAACCCTACTTGGGCAAGTTTGACTCCTTTGACAATTTTGACTTTTTAAAATCGGAAAAAATAGACATTTTCATTTTTTATACTTGATATGGCTATGATGTTCCTAATTTCGTAGTTGCTTGGAAGCATATAAGTTTTTGTATAGGAAGAGATAGCAATGAAAGTGACAGTTGAAATCACACGCTGAGCATCTTTCAGCTTTTTAATGAATAAGGTCTGGTCATAGAACGGAGCTGTATATAATAATACCTTTTAAATTTTTATTACAAAAAAGCAAAACAAGATTGTAAAGTTTAAGAGACGGTATAAAAATGAATTACCGTAGAATGTTCCAGATATAAATCTTGATGACATTGTCTTACTTGTTTTTGGCTTCATATTGCGCTAGGTGTGTCGTCATTAAGAGTAAAATCTTGAGGTAGGAAGTATTTTAACGATTATCTATACATATAAAAATCGTCAGCAAACTGTGTATGTAGAAGACATTCTAAAGTTGTTATTTTTATAACATACTAGCTGTCCCGGCGAACTTCGTTCCACCCGTTCAGTTTTTATGAGAAGAAATAAAATATTGTTTTTTTCCTGCAATTTTTCCGATTTTTGTCTTTGTAGGAACCGTGTTCTGACAGCAACCAACATAATACATAAAGAATTAGGAAAAAAAACTTATGCGTTTAGCAACACATTTAGCGATTCATTTTTATATTATAGAAGAAGATAATATATTAGAATTAGCTTCAGCTTTTGTGTCTGTCCAAGATAAAGTTTTGTTATATTAAATTGTCGAGTGGCTAGCGTACACGCCTAACTACATCGATCAACTGCGAGGCTCGGGTTCGATTCCCGACGGGGGTAGGCATTTAGATGTATGCATTTCCGGGTCTGGGTGTTTATTAAATTTATTCTGGTATCTATTCAAGTATTTCCATGTATTAGAATCGTTGACTAACACCCATAACACAAGCATATAATTTGGTTAGTTTGGGGTTAGATTCAATTTGTGTGACTTGTCCAGGTATATTTATTTATTTATTTTACTTTATTAATACTACCCATAAATCCACGGTTTCTATATTGTCTCTTACCATCAAGAGAACCTGCAAAAATTGTAGAAAAACCTGTGTCTTTTATAGATAGTTGGCAAAACGTAGAGGAGACCGTGGGAGATCGACCTTCACTGATCTGATAACCAGATGAGACATATTTTTTATCGAATATAATTTATAAACAAATATGCCTATAATTACTTATAAATTATATTTGATAAAAAAATATGTCTCATCTGGTTATCAGATCGGTGAAGGTCGATCTCCCACCGGCTCTTAGACCAATATAGGTAGGTAACATAACACAACAGAGGTTTTTGATTTTTGTTTTTTTTTTGTTGCCAATTATCATTAGATTTTCAATATTAAAATCCTACGTTATGTTTTACCTAACCCAATCTAGTAAAAAAGGTAAAATCTCCGAAACATTAGTCCGAAACTTTTAAAAACGAATGAACGACGTGCTAACAAAATTATTTATATTGTTTACCTTCAATCATTATCAAGCTAAAAACTGCCACTTTGTTTAACAATTTAATAGCTAAATTTAGCACTTTTTACAACCCGCTAAAACAAACCTGCTGATTTAATATAAAGAATATTCAAATTTATTTGTTAATGATTTCGAAAGATAGTATGTTTTGTTGTTCAAAACTGAACCTAAACGAATCAGTATAAAGTTTGGATAAAAGCTGCGTATAGTACAGAATAAAGCTACGTAAATTAAGATGCTATCTGCTCTTGACTTGAACAATATAATATGTTGTACTCAGTTGCTTTGTTAAATATGATTTCATACAAAACTTCTTTTTACAAGGTATCTTCACGCACATATAAGAGGTAGGCAGAGGCACAACTAGGGAACCCGCGGTTAGCTGAAGATACTCAGTTACACAAGCCTATCGCCAACCGGGCACACATCCATTCCCAAGCAACATTTTTTTATAGAAAATTGTAAAAACAACATTTCTGTTGCACGACCTGGGAATCGAACCCAGGACCTCATGAAGTCAAGTTTGAACACATGGACCGCTAGATTACAGAGCCGATTATTTCTTTCTTTTTATTAAATACTATATATTATTATATAACTTTGTAGAGATGCACAATGGACCTTTACGCCCCGGCCACCGGACAGCGACGACGACGACTCTTAGCATCAGGAGAGCCGATTGTTTCACTGACCTCCCACATAAAAATTAATTAGAAGACAATTGATGAGGTTTTAAATATACCAGACAATTAATTGGTTAACCTAATAACATTTTTAATTATTTATACGGGATACTCACGATCTCTTTTTATTTTATTTGTCGATATTTCGGCCTAGTTGCATAGGCCGTGGTCACGACGGGAGTCCCGGACGGGACAAATAAAATAAAAAGACATCGTGAGTATCCCGTATAAATAATAAAAAAATGTTATTAATTCGCGACGATTTAAGTTTAAAATCCTATGGTTAACCTAACCTCAAAGTTTTCACACGTAATGTTTTTTTGCGTTTTTTTATATTATTGAATAATAGTCATTATAAATACGAAGATTAAATAATAATAAATGTCCATGGAGAAGTTACACAATATGTAACCCCAAAGTAAACAAATTATGTGCCTGTGTTATGGGTGTTTGTCAACGATTCTAATACATAGAAATACTTAAAAGATACTAGAATAAGTCTAATAAACACACAGGCATCTAAATGATTATCACACAAATGCCTGCCCCCGTCAGGAATCGAATTCGAGCCTCTCGGTTGCTAGCCACTCGATGAACGAGGCGGTCGAGGCGGAGGTTAAATAAAATACATTCATAAAAATATGTTTACCCTAGTATCAGTGCTCACAATTATTGTGTTCCTAACTGAAGGGTAAAGTAGCACATAAAACTTGCAAAAAACCCACTCATAAAATTCGCTACCAATAACAGCTATAGTCATTACACTATTTACATTTATATTTCTAGTCATTCACCAGGTTGATTCGGGTCTCCTGTGTAGAATAGTATATCTGCCTTCCTGTCAGGCGGCTTCTAAGAGACGGTTTAAATGCGTCATTACCGACAAGGTCACTGGTAATAGAGTACCGTGCTCCAACTGATCCGGGTTCCACTGCCTTACCTATTCCTGCCGCCATAACGACATTGTCATGTTCCGGTCCGAAGGATGAGGTAGCCAGTAAGCTTGCACAATGATTGGCCTAACAACTCGCAGAAAAGACAGCCACGCAGCTATAACGTTTATGGTATCTACAGGCCATTGCTTTATCATACCACCAAGAATGCCATATCAAATAATATACATAACATAAATAAAATAGTTTCTATAGACGGCTATATATATTCTATAGACTTGTCACAAGACTAGCTGTCCTCTTTACTCCCTTGTAAAATAGAAAAAGATGTAAAATCTCAGTAAAAGCCGCAAGAAGTAACTAGCCATGTTAAAATATGACGTAAGGTCGTCTCTACATCTACAAAATTATCTGACGTACATCATTAAAACGAGTTTGGCCATTTCGTCTCCCAGATATGCATGTTTGTAATGAGTTTGTCATTAAATAAAAAAAACTCTAATTGGCCTGGGATTTGTATTCATTAACAAATACTTGATTTTTTATAAAGCCAAATGATGGTAAAAAAACCGCTTGTTTTTCGTTCCCAAATTAAATCTAAGTTCAGCCTGTACCTGGTTATCCTATCTTCGAAACCGGAACAAGACAATCGCAAACACGTTGTTTTTTTTTTGGTGTAATAAGACAGCGGAAAACCATACAACTTTTACAATTGTCAAAGACAAGCGTGGACTATGGGCATATAGATATTTTAGATTCTGTAGTTCTGTAGACCGCCTCGTTGGTCGAGTGGCTAGCGTACACGCCTAACTACATCGACCAACCGCGAGGCTCGGGTTCTATTCCCGACGGGGGCAGGCATTTGTGTGATGAACATTTAGATGTCTGCTTTTCCGGGTCTGGGTTTTTATTAAATTTATTCTGGTATCTATTTAAGTATTTCTATGTATTAGAATCGTTGACTAACACCCATAACACAAGCAAATAATTTGCTTACTTTGGGATTAGGTTCAATTTGTGTGACTTGGCCAGGGATATTTATTTATTTATTTCCAACAAACATGCATAAGTATAGGTCGCTCAATATAATCGTGTTTTCGTAGCATGGAGAATATATGTCTAAAATACGAGTATGTAGGTTAGAAAAAAAATGTTTTCAAGAATCTGAGCGCTCCCCTTATTTTTTTTTATTTTTACATAAAATTTACAGAATTTTAACACTTACCAAATGCCAAAATATAATACTAGTAGTAGGATATAAAGTGACATACGGACGGACGGACGAACATGTCTATAAGAGTTCCGTTTCACACCATTCGGCTAAACTCGGCAATTAACTTTTCGTACTATTTATATAAATAGATATCAACTTTTAACACAAGTACATCATAAGATTTTGCCTTTTTGTTTATTTCCCAGATATATAAATTATAATGAGTTAATTATATTATTACGAGTAGGTATATGATTTAGTTCATGTGAGTAAATGTCGAACTTTAATTGGCCTGAAATTCGAATATACACACATCTGAGTTAGATCTAGATAACAGCAGCTTTTGTTGTTTAGTTGTTTGAGATAGTTTACAAAACAGGTATTTGAAGAATACACGAGGAAAAAGACTCGTTATTCAAAATACCGACTATTCTATATAATACTATAGCAATAGTATTATAGGCACATAGGAAATTATGAAGAAATCAAATAACACCATTAACATATCTATATAGAGTTGTTATTACATAATTAATCATTTCGCTTAAATTTAGATTATGGCAGCCAATTTAAAAATAAAAGTCAAAAGTGTAAAAAGAGTAAAAAGTGTGAAGGCGAAGCGCATAATTTAAATAGTAGTACTGTACATATTTGTCCTTTGCACACTTTAAAGTTACGATTTGACCTCAAAGTTGTATTTAACCAATGGGAGAACTAGTGTATGTTAAATGTAAGGTCAAAGTTATGATGTTTGATTATAATGATAACGCGTATAAGGTAATAAAAACGAGAGCTCGTTCGTTATGATCTCGTTCTTCTGAGGTTGTATTTCGCGAGTATCAACTTACGCAACTTGCAAGGCTAAATTATTATTAAAATAGTTTTTCTTATGAATAAACTACTACATGAAGAAAATGTGATTCGACTAAACAATCTAACCTTTAAATTACTACGAGACCCACTGGGTTTAAAAAATAAAAAAAAACTGTTTTTTATGTTAAAGGTTAGCAAATAAGCACTCTCTCTTGATGGTAAGAGATAACAGTGGCCTATAGACACCACATGTGTATCAGGGGCGTCGTTGTCATGTGGCCGGGAAGGCAGCCCTATTGTGCATGTCTTTCGGTCCCTCCAAACCGGAACATGACAGAGCCATTACGGTGGCAGGAATAGGTATTGCTGCACAGTTCCCTACCACCAGTGACAGTACTTACTTTTAAAATCCAGATATTACTGATACTTACCAATCTCTCTATTTATCCCTAATTTATGCTTGCTGCCACGGAACCCTTCAGGTCGATTTGACCAATTAGTCAGTTGAGGGATTAGAGTACGCGCTTAACATCACCCACCAACGCGGGTGCGTTTAATATTGTTTTTAACCAAACAAGGGTTTCATTACTTCGACTGTATATTTTTTTGTATGTTTGTTACGAGATTACTCGGTGACATTGGTGATCCTTTTTTTGAAAAGGTCATTATTGATATGGTTGAACATGTTTCAAAATTTAGGCATGATTGTTACTCGGGACGTATTTATTTATACCAAATTAAATATTTGGATTTCGTTTTACAGTTTTATAGATCTTAATTATTATTAATAAAAAAAGGAGGTTCTCAATTCAAAT
>NJDC01002171.1:74432-85761 GCA_002245475.1 Calephelis virginiensis | reverse complement strand
AAAAAATATATATTTGACACATCTATCAACTTCAAAAACCAAGCACACTGAAATTGGGCATACAGCCAAAACATGTCACCTCCATCTTATCACTTAGCAAAAATTAAAGTGCTGCAAGGTTCAACCAGGTTTTAGACACTTTATTACACGATTAGACTCAATATTGAATTTATTTTGGTATCTATTTGAGTAATTCTATGTATTAGTATCGTTGATTACCCATAACACAAGCACATTCAAGTCCAGGAATATTTATTTATAAAAAAAGTAAAAAAAGGTATTTTATTTTGTAGGATGAAAATGTACTAAGCAGTATGTTACTTTCTCGTTAAAGAAGCAGTCCTAAAGAATTATTTAATGTCATACTCCAACAATGACTCCAAAATTCCCTCGTCATGTTATAATCAACTTTAAAGTAGCCCACATGAACAGAACCAGCTTTAAAAAAATTCTCTTCACACCCGCATCCCCGAACAAATAAGCAGATGTTTAACCAGAACATACACGAATAGCCAAAGACACTAAGTTCCACAATGTGGTAGGTGGCAAGCCTATCGCCAATCACAGGCAACGTTACTTTTAATAGAAAAAATACATTTTATTTTTGTTGCCCGAACCGGGGTTCGAACCCGGGATCTCATGTAGTCAAGTTCAACACCAAACCACTAAACCACAAAGCCGATCCAACCACCAGCTATAAATAAAAACCAGCCAGTTTCAAATAAGAAAACCAAAGTTGCGTTATGTCAAAAAGTACTACAGTACAAAAAATACAATCAATCGAAAACTTCTTTTTTGAAGGCGGTTGAATAACAAACAAAAAACCGCACATATGAGCAAAGAGCTTTTTTAGACGTCTTAAATTCGTAACAAGTGTACTAACACCGCGCCCCACAACAAATCCAATTTTAGCCCCTAATGCGTTTAATGCGGCCGCGTGGCGAATCACTACGTATGCCACTGTCATTTTAACTCAATTTTCCAACCACCTATAACTCTATGGAGGTATTAGAATAAAAATATCCAACAATAAAACATAGGCATTTAGGGTGTCAAAATTCTCAAGCAAAATATTTAGGGGATTTTACCAATTTGTTCACGTACGCAATGTATTTTTTAAAGTATGTCGTTTTCTTAACTTTGTAGCATTGGAATAACAAGCAGACTCGTAGTAGTAAGTAAGACATATGCAGACACCTCTAGATACCAAATTTCACTCGGTAAACTGGAACATCAGACTAGCGAGTACCAAAGTTTGAGCGGCTTTAATTGATCAGTCATTTAATCAACTTAACCATCTTGTTATAGTTATGGTGGTAATTTTCAATATTTTTTTTGAAAGAGTTACTTGCATCTCCGTTATACCTAGTTTGTTCTGTAAAATAATGGATGAGGGATTTTAGTTTAAAAGTGTCATTAGTTGAAACCGTAGTGGTCTTAACGAAACCCTAGTCAGGAATGGCAACTTCATACCTTATAGCATATATTATCATATACATATATATATATCATAGCATTATTATATTATTCTGTTAAAAGGTATGATCATTATATTTTTATTATACGATTTACCCACAGCAATATTTTCAAAAATCAGCGGTAATAGCAAAACATTACATATAAAAAACCCACTGTACAAATACGACGCAAATTGGGACAAAATTTTTAATTTTATCGTTGTCGAATCAAACGAAGAAACAAAACTCACAAAAATTTGAGGTGACATTCACCAAACTTTTAATACAATTTGTCAACAGTGAAATTGTAAAAGACACCATCGCTAATAAAATACATAATTACACATCGAATTCCCTGTAACAATACGCCGTGAATTGGGACAAAATTTTTAATCTAATCAATTAACAATCAGTGCAAGCGATATACCGCTTGTTAGTGCTGCTTATTTGGCGAACGTGACTTGGTTCGTTTATTCAAATCGGGGTTCGTTTGACGATTTTGTCTGGGCCGGTTAATTAGTTACCACTGTGCTGGTGGGTTTCGATTTAAGTTGGATGTTTGAATATTGTTGCGTGTGTGTTTGCGAGGTATCCATTATTAGCATTGTATGTAACACTTTTATTTAAATACTAACTATTGTTCGCGGCTTTTGGACGCGTATTGAAATCTTTTAGCTCTCCCAAGGGAAGTTGTTGAGATGTCGGGAAAAAAAGAATTTTATGTTCTTCTGCTTTCAAACTACCTGCGTGCTAAATTTAATCCCGATTTAATTTGAAAATTGACGGACTTTCTTATAAACTTTCAAGTTCGGTTTTATCCCTTTCAAAATATTCTTACGTAACGAATTTTTACGTTATTATAATGTGTATGCTTAATTTCAGCCTATCATTATAAGTCAGTCTATCATCTTTGCCTTCATATATCTGTTAACTAAAATGGATTTTCATCCAAACTTTTGTCTCCCTCTATCGTCCTGTAAGACTTAATATTAGAAAAAAGGAGCCTATGTTTGAACTTTCAAACTGGGGCCTTTAAAATATGTAGCTATGCATATCAAATTTCGTAAAAAATTGATATAGTAGTTTGGCCATGAAAACGCAACAGATAGACTTTCGTATTAGCGGTCCAGTATCAGCCTTGACTTTTTGAGATCCCAGGTTCGATCCCCGAGTCGGGTAACAAAAAAAAGTATATATATGTAATGCATAAGTGTATATTTGTAGTTTATGTACCTGTAATATAAAAATGAATCGCTGAATGTGTTTGTAAGCGCATAACTTCGAAACCACTGGAAAGATTTGGCTAATTCTTTTTTTATTGTGTCAGTTATTGTCGGGAAAGGGCTCTTATGAAGAAAAAACCGGGAAAGTTTCAGGGCGTGGAAAAAAATAATACTTATTTTTTTCATACAAACTGAATGGGTTCGCCGGAACAGCTAGTTTTCTAATAAAATTAACGTTGCCGAGACTAGTTATGTGCCTGATTGTCGATAGGCTTGCCACCTATCACATTGCGAGACTAAGTGTCTTCGGCTAATCGTGGATGGGTGGTTGTACCTCTGCCTACATCTTCGGCGATATGGGCATGAAGATACTTAGTGTAGTTCCGTTGTCATGTCAAATGTTTACCTGTAAATATTTAATACAATAAAGTGGCCTAAGTTATTATGAATGATAAATTATATTTTATTATTGTGCTTAAACGTTGGTAAGCCATTTAAATAAAAATAAATAAAATAAAATCCGATCTAGGTTATTTAATTTGCATCCCGATATCACAAAGAATTCCCATTTGGCATATTGTTGAAATAGCATTTATTCTAATAAGTTGTGAAAAAGAGATCGAAAATCCAAGTGTACAATATGTGAGGTTTCCAGAAACACCCTTACATCATAAATCAGAGGTGCTGCCACCATGTAGCCATGCGGGAAAACAAAACATGTGTTTACTAGGCAGTTAATTTGGCGAATTTATCTTGTTGGCTGTTGATATTGTATTGTGAAATATTGCACGAGAAATATGATTTGGACTGTTTCTGCGAATCAGCTACGGAGGATTTATTTCTTGAGCACACTACGCAGCAACATTTTCTATTACTTTTCTATTACTTTTTACTAAATACAAGTCCAAATAGTCAAAATGAGTTACTTAATTTAATCTTAATTCAATTTTCCCCGTGTTGGTCCGGGCTCCTTTGCAGAATAGACCATCTGCCTTCCTGTCAGCCAGCTCGTAAAAGGCGACCATATGCTTACTGTCACTAACACCGTGACATCCTACTAGGTGGTAGAGTTCAGCAGCGACTCGCCCAGATTGGTACCACCGCCCTACCTGTTCCTGCCGTCATAACGTCAGTGCTTGCCGTTGACCTGTTTCGGTTCGGAGGGTAAGGTAGCCGGTTAGCTTACTTTTGCTCGAGGCCTAACATCCCGGCGTTAGGTTGGCAATACACCATTATGAATTGAATTTCTTACCATCAGGAAATCTGTTTACTTGTTTGCCTTCCGTTATTATAAAAAAAAACTTGGTTAAGAAAATTAAAACTAAAACCTAGTGACATTAAAGGTAATCGTGAGTTCGTATAATTAATGTATATGTGTTAAGGTGTCTGGTGAAGTAGATACAAATTCTGTTCATATTTGTCTATCTGTCTTTAACAGCTTTGAAAACTTGAGGCCTTTTTTGTATTTGGCCAAGTAGTTTGGCTATTAGTAAAGTAAAATTTGAACCAAAATACCCGATTTAAAAATCGGCCTTAAATTATTTAAAATTGGTTATAAGTCGTCAAAGAAATTCATATCAAGGTCTTGAGGAAAGCGGTCTCAAGCTCTTTTTGAGATTTGGCGGCAATGAGGCAAAACACGATACATAAATTTGTTCCAATATTTCACTTACGCATTGCACTTTAACTGAACAAAATTCCACCTAAATTAACTTATTTCAAAGTATCTTAACGCCCATATCCCCGAAGGCGTAGGCTGAGGCACAACAATGGCACCCACGATTAGCCGAAGACACTACGTCCCACAATGTGATAGGTGACAAGCCTACCGCCAACCGGGCACCTATTCTATCCCGGGCAACCTTATTCTTAGTAGAAAATTGATAATGCGCAATTTCTATTTTTTTCTGTTGACTAGGATCGAATCCAGGATGGATTCGATCCTAGTTCCTAGATCCTAGGCAACTCAAGAAGTAAAGTCCGACTATTCTTGTTCAATATGTTTATACGAAAAACTGCGATGATCTACTTTCAAATTGGCGCCAAAGCTCCACTGAGGCCCATGACAGGAGAATAGATTGGCACTTCGGAATTGAGTTTTTTTTTTAATAAGAAGTCTAGAATATAACACAAGGAGGCAAAGACGCAAACGCCTTAGATGAAAGACATACATCGCCTATAGACACCTTTAATATTAATTGAGCATTGTCAATTTAAAGCCAGTGTCTTAAGCTTGATTACCAAGTTAACCTACCTTCTACACCGTAACACCACAATGCCGATCAAAGACGTTATTGCCACAAGAAATCGTGCGCAATAAGTTAAAATTAATAAAAGAATGCAGCTTAAATATAAAACTTAGGTCCAAATAAACCTTGTACAAATAAAAACAAAAGTAGAACAGTATCTAAGCTATAATGCTCGTACGTTTCTTAATACGGGCTACCGTAAATCATGATCCGGCACATCTGCCAGCAAATAGAAAAATAACAATAAATAAGGGAAACACGGACGGACACACGCTCACAAATATTAGTCTACCGTCGTTTTACACTGTCCTTTGGGGATTGTGTTAAAACTATATTTTGTGAGTTTTTAATATATGTTACACTATCTGTTGTTCGCAGCTTTATCTGCGAATAATTAAAATTTATACACATAACTGTTCTCATATATAAATTTTCGCATTTTTTTAATCGTTATTTTTTTTAAACCGCTAATAACACACAGATAAACGTTACGTTATCGCCTCTGTGGTCTAGCGGTTCAGTTGTTGGACTTGACTGCATGAGGTCCCGGGTTCGAATCCCGGGTCGGGCAACAAAAATAAAATTGGGTTTTTCCAAATTTTCTAATAAAAAAAATGTTGCTCGGGATAGGATATGTGCCCGGTTGGCGATAGGCTTGCCACCTATCACATTGTGGGACTTAGTATCTTCGGCTAGTCGTGGGCGCCCTGGTTGTGCCTCTGCCTAACACTTCGGAGATATGGGCGTGAATATATATATTTTTTAAACGTTACAACTGTTAAACGAGCGTAATTTTAAATGTTTTTAATTTCTCTCTTCTTGGTCCCCGACGCAAAGCGATGGGTGTTATAAATTTGTATGTATGTGTATGTGTGTGTGTGTGTGTGTCTGTGGCACCATTATCTTTGAACGGATGAACCGATTTTGATGTGATTTTTTTGTTTCAAAGCTGTTTAATAGAGATGGTTCTAAGATACATATTATTTAGGTTTTATAGGGAGTTATAGAAAATTTGAAAGTTTAGGATTATTAGGATATTATCTCGCTTCCATGTAAAGTTGGGAAAAGCACAAAATTATATAAAGCGAGTCTGAGGCTCTGATTCAAAACTAATTTATTAAAAATTAACTTACTCAACGCTCCATTAACACTTTTTCATAGATTAAATAAAATTATATTTTAACTACAGTTCATACATTTATTACCGTCAGGAGATCCGTCTGCTTGTTTGCCCTCCCATCCAATCAACCAAAACATTACAACAAACAGTATTCCTTCCAACCTAACGTTAGTGCTTGCCAATGTCGTGCCCTGGTTAGGAGAGTAAAGGTAAGTTAAACAACAGCCAGCTCAGGCAGATAGCAGAATCTTCAATAACCAAAAAGTAGTACTACAGTATGAGTTTTCGAAATGAAACTTGGATTTCAGAAGGCTTTTATATGCCAAAGGGCACATGTGCACGAAAATATTTATGAAAGATCGTTTATTTTCAATCTATAGTAGTTGATGCGTCGTTCTGCGTGTCCCTTCAGCCCGCTGCATCACAATCATCACCCAGCGCCATTTTATATTGACTGTACGTGGTCTGAATACAGCATTTTCCGGGATTTTGTAGCTATTTTTATTTGGTATCGATCGGTCGGGTCGTCTCGACCCCGGCCTGCCTATTGAAGGGTTATCCGCCCGAGTAATTGGCTAGTTACAATTCATTATATCTGATAGTGATTTTTTGGTCATTCGCACGTTTTGTTGTTGGGTGTTGGATTTGAAATTATTTTTGGGGGTATTTGTGGTGTTTATTATAAGTGCTTATTACGTAGGTACTTATTTGCCATTATAATAGAGCCCTACTTATTTGTCATAGTGTGTTTATACCTATCCGTAATATGTCCTTATCCTCCCTAATCGCCTCTGTGGTCTAGCCGTCCAGCGTCGGACTTGACTTCTTGAGGTCCCGGGTGTGATCCCGGGTCGGGCAATAAAAAAATTAGGAAATGCACATTTTAAATTTTCTAACAAAATTAACGTTACCCGGAATTGGATATGTGCCCGGTTGGCAATAGGCTTAACACCTATCACATTGTGGGACTTAGTGTCTTCGGCTAGTCGTAGGTACCCTGGTTGTGCCTCTGCCTACCTCTTAGGGGATATGGGCGTTAAGATACTTACTTATCCTCATCCCTCTCTCTTTCTCTCACTCTCACCCCAGTGACATGTACACATACCTGTTACACTTGGTCACTACATTTTATCGAAACAATATTTTAATTAAAAATATTTTTTTTTCTGACTTACACCTAAATTAACTATAAAATTGTTATAATACAAATAAATAATTATTAATGGTTAAATATTTTTAACCTTCTTGGTATTCTAAATAAATTAAATATTAAAAAAACAACATTTTCCTAACAACATAATTTTAGTGGGATTTGCATAATAGCTCTTCCGATTGAATATGTTATAAATACAGACAACTTAATGTTTTTTTAGGTATGATTTTAGAATAAAATGTATATTATTTTTTCACTTTTGTAAAAATAGATATATCTATGTCACGCATCCTAGCCCTACGTGTAAGCATGAATAAAACCACAACTCAACTTTAATACTTAGCAGTTTCACGCAGCTTCGCCTGAGTAACTTGGCTTCTACTGCACCGATTTTGATGAAGCAAAGCCTATGTCACTCGGAGATAATGTAGCATTCTAAAGATGAAATTTTGTTTTAAATCATTCCAGTAGTTTCGGAGCCCATTCATTGCAAACAAACAAAACAAACAAACAAAAAATCAAATCTTTCCTCTTTATAATATTAGTATAGATTATATAAATTTACCAGTGCCTACCCGTGATACATTTCAAACTCAAGCCTTACAGTTCGTTAACCCCGAAACGTACAGGTCGGTCTAATAAACCAAATGATACTTAAATTCAAGCAATCTATCGATACTGAAGAGCCTCGACCACAAAGGGCGGTAATTCTTCATTAGACGCCCCGAGTTCCGGTCAAGATGCCCTTGGGGTTCGCAATCAACGAGAAACTTGGATTATTTTTGAAGGGGTCAATAGTAATGCAGAAAAGTTAAACGTTTCCATCATTTTAGGGTTCCGTATATAAGGGCTAATCGTCCCTTCTGTGGAATTAACATTACTAATATTCGTCCAGTGGTCGACATAAGATCCATGACTATATTTGAAAGCCATACAGTAGACGACTAATAATATTTTATTCTTAGCTAACTATAGCATATCTACGAAGCTCAAATATGTCTTGTGTTTATACTCATATAAAATACTTGGTAGAGCTTGTATTTTTTTTTTCTATTACTTACACGAATTGTTAAAAATAAATAAAAAATTAGATAATTCATTATTACATAAAATATTAGCTGTCTTTTCTATTTGTTAAAAAAGTAACTGCTAGAAATGGCTAAGGTTAAGGGTTAAACTGAAATTAACTTATATATTTTTTAAACCTTTATATGTTTTTGAATTTACATGTTAGGACTAAAGTTTTCTTATCTTCATAGCCATAGAAGTTACTGACACTAGGTACTTCTGAAACCTTGAATTATAACTTTGAATTGCTTACAGATACTGAACGTTGATGAAATATAAATAATGATCTTTAAATGGACAACTTTTTAAAATATTGCCATATTTTTTAACATAAATATCACTACTAAAAAGTCTTAAAACTTCTGAATGTTAATAAAATTTTAATAATGAAGCTTTCAGAACTACAAAACAAAATTTTCTTTGTTTACAGGGTTCAGTTATAATAAACAAACAACTCTTCTTATTTTCACTATTAACCGTTATCCGTCTATTTGTCACTCATAATATCTACCAAATTGTCCGAGAGATCATGGATTACACTATATAAGACACAGCAAAGTCATAGCTAATATTATTTCAAGGTATTTGAAGATTTTGCCGACCCTCCTTTATTAGAAGTGAGTTTTATTTAATTTCGGCCTGTGAAAACAGCCCTCCGGTCAATGTTGACTGGCCGCACATGTCCAAATGGACAAATACGGCTAAATTATTGCCCTTTCTGTCCAAACAGAAAGTGTCGGTATTTATAGCAAAACTAATGTTTCCGTCTTTCCATCACTTTGGTTATTTATTGAAAACTAGCTATTACTCGCGGCTTGGCTCGCGTGACAGTTCATATATTTACTGATTATAGCCCATTAATAAGGACTTTCATACAAAACTTTCAACCCTTATTTCACCCCCTAATCTAATCTATCTAACTAATCATTTTTAATAAGTAGCCCAAAAACTTAGTTTCCTATTTTAACTTCAAAAGTGACGGTCTTCTATACAAAATTACAACCCCTATTTCATCCTTTTAGGGGTAGAATTTGTAGAAACGCCTATATACTTATCTACCCATTTTTAAAAAGTAGCCCAAAAATAAAGATTCATATTTCTAACTTAAAAAATGACGTTCTTTTATACAAGCTTTCAACCCTCTAGGGTTAGATTTTCCAAAATTCCATCCTTAGTGGGTGTTTACTCAAAAAAACTATCCAGGTCACTAACTTTCATGGCTGTAACTCTTTTTTTTTTGCTCGGCGATCAGTCAGTCAGGACATGTTATTTTATAAGTATAGATAAAGATATTTACTGCCCAAAATTGGTAAAACTAAAATTAAAAACACCTTCAAGTTAGCGAAAATTTTTGACAAATTTCGTCTGTACAGAATAGCGTATGTGCTTAAGTCTAATCATCCATGATATTCGTGTTCGATACCTAACAGAACAGGCACTTGCGTGACGAATATTTGTCAGGATTTCTGAGTCTGGGTGTTTATTAAAATTAAGTTTATTACATAAAATTTAGTAAATGCGTGTGTATTTTAACATATTAACAAAATCAAATATAAATTGATTACTTTTGCTCACTTTGCCAAATTTGCACAAATACATTTTTACTAATCTCTAGTAATAATAAGGGTTACTAAATTTTATCTTCAACTATTAATATATAATTTACTACCTTTTTATCATCCCTCATAATAGGGGGTTGTTTTAAAAAGTAGCCTTTCTTGAACCACAAATTTTACCATAATCGGTTCAGGGTTGAGCCGTAAAAGAGCAACAGACATACTGACTTTCATATTTATAGAAATATGGATGTTTAGATATACAAACAGTTTTGCTAGTTTCTTTGACCTTGTTTTATTTATTTTACACCTTAAATAAATAAAATACTTAATTGATTGGATTATTTCATTCTTTAATCTAAAGATTTTGTAGAAATAACTGCAATGGTAAATTTTTAAAAGTGTTCACGTTTTTTACGAATAATTGTTTTACGAATACGTTTTAATTTTGAGATGTATAATCCCATTATTATTGTAAATGCGAAAGTTTGTATGTATGTTTGTGAGTTTCTCCTTTACGCAAAAACTGTAGACCCGATTTTAATCAAATTTGGCACACACATAAAAGGTTACTTGGATTATCACATAGGATAGTTTTAATCCCGAAAAATGAACCTGTAGGACACATCCAGCTTGATATAAAAAAACTTTATATAAAAAAAGCTTGTTTGAAAATCTTCACGAAATGAAGCACTTATTAAGTTTTAACGCTTCATAAATGACTGCTATAATGGGAGCATATTTGTCTTAGTGTAATGCCATGGAGCTGGTCGTAATGAGAAAATTATACCGAGACTTAGCGGCCTTCATAAAAATTTGTTCTTGCTTGGGGTCGTTCCAGTAATAACGGTTTCTTCATATAAAAGTTTCATCATTTTTGCATTAACATATTTTGTCATAATTCCTCGTGTTGGCCCGGGTTCCTTTGCAAAATAGACCATCTGCCTTCCTGCCAGGCAGCTCGTAAAAGGATATAAAAATGAATAGCAGAATGTGTTGCTAATCGCATAACTTCCGAATGCCTAGACCGATTTGGCTAACACTTTTTTTATTATGCTAGTTATAGTCTTCTTCTTACGGCTAGTTAAAACGGGAAAACTGCAAGGAGAATGCTAAATGCAAAAATGCAAACTAAACGGGTGTAACAAAGTTCGCTGGGGCAGCTAGGTTGTTAATAAAACAAGCCGAAATGAGATAACCTTCAATTTGCCCTGAAAACTTTACACTGATAAAAATAAGTTCACATGCTCCATTTGGGCCACAAGCTATATCTACAGATGCACAGATAGACTGAGCGTGTTCTTTATTACGATTTAATTCAACAAAACAGAGACAACTAACGCTTTGACATTGCCGACTTGCGGCTTTTGTAGGGCAACCATGCTTACTAAGAATTTATTTTATTTTTAGAAAACTCGGCTTTAGTTCTAAAGTAGCTGACCGCCCTCGCTTCGCTTCGGTTATTCAAGAATAAAAATCCTACTAATATTATAAATGCGAAAG
>NJDC01002171.1:51164-65893 GCA_002245475.1 Calephelis virginiensis | reverse complement strand
TGGGTCTCGGTATGTTTTGTAACGCAGTAGTCTTAAAAATAAATAACTCTGGAGAAATAACACACATAGAATCTAACCCCAAAGTAAGTAAATCATATGCTTATGTTATGTGTGTCAGTCAATGTCATACATACCTACATACTACTACTTTACTAGGTGGTAAAGTTTTGCAGCGACTCGCCCGGACCACTGCCTTAAATATTCCTGCCGCCATAACGTCAGTGCTTGCCGTTGATGTGTTCCGGTTAGGAGGATAATGTCACTTTTCCTCGAGGCTTAGCAACCCGGCTTAAGATTGGCAACGCACCATAACCATCTTTGGTGTCCACCACCACCGATATCATAAATATAAAAAACTAAACAATTAAATAAATACCAGGAAAACACCCAGACCCGAAAATGCAGACATCTATTTGTCACTCAAATGCTGCCCCCGTCGGGAATGGAACCCGAGCCTCGCTGGTAGTCGGTGGTTCATGCGTGTATCCAAGCCCTTAAACCAATGAGGCAGTCGTAAATCTGTCGCGACTACAGTATGTCCTCAGCCTTAGGCGTCATTTATATCTATAACCATCGAGAAATAACACCATTATGAATATACACTAATTATGCCTCCGTGATTAAAATAAGTAATAAGTATAATTTATAAAGTAGTTTAGAAATCTATTATTTTGTGTATTCTTACGGCCAATATTAATAATCAATCCTAATCCAAAACTTGCTGTCCAAGATTAATATTTTGATCCATTTTTATGTTATCGCTTGCTAATAACATATCTGTGGACAGGATATATTTTGTTTTCCTATGTTTATGTTGTTTTAGTTTTCCCGCTTCGCACTCTAGTTGTTATTCTAAATCTTTTACTTTCCAATCAATCAAATTGTGGAATTCCCTTCCTACCGTGATTCGTGACAGCCCTTCTTTACCTACTTTTAAGAAAAGATTGAAGGAACATTACTTATCGTTGACACAATAACATACTCATATATTATCCTACTAAGATATTTTAATAATTATAATTGTACCTGTTTTTTATTTACACACTTTTTTAGTATTTTTTTATTTATTCGTTCTAAGTATAGCAGCTATAGTTAATTGTTTTGTACACGATGCCTTCCATTTTATTTTCACAGCTTAATTTTTTTTTGGGTTGGCTGGAAGAAATTTCTTTAGTTAGAGATAAGCTCGCCTTTTGTGCATTTTTAACTTCTCGTGTATTTTGTGTATTTTAATTTTTGTGTGCAATAAAGTGTTAAATAAATAAATAAATAAATAAATATATATGGTAATTAGGTATGGGATAGGCCGCCGGATACGCAGCTATCTAGATTGCTTGAAATCCATTAGATTGAGATACATTATTAACATTGGCCGTTAGTTTGTGTATGTTGATCGATTTCTCAGTCATTTCTGAACCGATTTTAAAAACCCTTTTGGTTTTGGAAGATCGCATTTCTGACATGGTTCCATTACCACCAAGTATGGATCTGATGATAAAATCCCAAGAAATTGAGGATACTACCCAATTTTGTGTACGTTGTTGACGTACTTATTAAAATTGAAGTCGGTGTTTCGCAATTTTGCTTTGCTTATATTTTTATTTGTATTTTTTCTATATCCGAGATTACCCATATTATGTCATGCCAAAGAGTACGCATTTCAAAACAAAGCATTTGTTTCTGCTGCTTGTCCCTATGTATGCTTAGATCTTTGAAACTACGCAATTTAGACACGTTTGTTTTAATAGAGAGAGTGATCCACTAGGAAGGTTTATATGTATAATATAATAGATATTAGAAATAGAGTCGCCTCTGTTCTCTAGCGGTTCAGGTGTTGGACTTAACTGCATGGGGTCCCGGGTTCGAATCCCGAGTCGGGCAACAAAAAGGAAATTTGGGTTTTTCCAATTTTCTAATATAAAAATATGTTGCTAGGGATTGGATATGTGCCCGGTTGGGAATAGGCTTGCCACCTATCACATTACGGGACTTAGTGTCTTCGACTAGCCGTAGGTGCCCTGGTTGTGCCTCTGCATACCTCTTTGGGGATATGCGCGTGAAGATACATTTTTTCTATAATAGAAGTTCGTCCACTTATGCGAAGCTGGGGACGGTCTTATTTACGTATATACAATAAATTGTTTTCTAAACAAACAAACAGTTTTTAGACTGTGAATAAATATTCGCCCGATACATAATGGTGTTAGCCCTTAGTTGAGTTTGATATCAATCTATGGCACAATAAGCAACTTCATGCTTTTTACAAACCAAATGTACAATAGGTAGTACACAATAGCCCATACAACGGACATACAACTTGCGACAGTTCAATCTAATATTTCGTCGGTTTCACTCAAATTTCATAACGGAATTAATTGTATGTATACTTTCGGTTATGAGAGTTGGGTTAGGTGCGAGCTTTGTTTTGTTATAGGGTTCTGTATAGTTTCCCACAGATAATTCTTAATTTTTTTATCTAGTAACGAACGCATGTATTATGTATCTTATACCGATATGATTTTCATTTTGTGTAGATTTGAATTTTTTTTTGGTACAGTATATCTGTTTCCCTATAACAAAATAAATCGGTTTTTATTCATAAGTTTGAATAAAAAATCGTTATTGTTATCAATAGTTAAATTTTGTTGTTCGACTAGAAGCCAGTCCTAACTTCTTACGATTCCTGGACAAGTTACACAAATTGAATCTATTCCCAAAGTAAGCAAGTTATATGCTTGTGTTATGGGAGTTAGACAACGTTTCTTATACATAGAAGTACTTACATAGATATGACATCTAAATGTTCACCACACAAATGCCTGCCCCCGTCGGTAAGCGCACCCGAGCCTCGCGGTTACTCGATGTATTAGGTGTGTATGCTAGTCACACGACCAACGAGGCGGACAAATTTCTATTTCATTATGCATATAAACCTTTCTCTTAAATCATTCTATCTTTTTTTAAAGAAATACGCATCAAAATTTGTCTCATATCAAAATCTTAGCATAAATAGGGACAGATAGGGACAGACTTCGGTTTATACTATGCTATGTAGCGATATGAAGTGATCGAGTCTTGCAACTAATAAAACATTTGGCATATATTTTTTTTTATGATATTGGAAGGCGAACAAGCAGACGGATTTCCTGATGGTAAGAAATTCACGCCGTCTAGAGACACCAAAGTTGGTAATGGTGCGTTGCCAACCTGAGACCGGGATGTTAGGCCTCGAGCAAAAGTAAGTTTACCGTCTACCTTACCCTCTAAACAGGAACACGTCATGACGTTATGGCAGCGGGAATAGGTAAGGCGGTGGTACCAATCCGGGTAAGTCGCTGCAAAACTCTACCACCTAGTCAGATGTCACGTTGTCAGTGACGGTAAGCCTATGCTTGCCTTTTACGAGCTGCCTGGCAGGAAGGTAGATGGTCTATTCTGCAAAGAAGCCCGGACCAACAAGGTGTGGCGATTGTTTCTTCCAATGGGAAATACATACATACACTAAAGTAATAAGGCAAGGACATATGAACAATGATCTAAACATTAAAAATTTTCAATTTATTACATCTAAGAACCATCACGATCACGTCAGTTTTCAAACAAAAAAATATACTTCAAAACTTGAGATGCCACAGACACACACATACAGAGAAAGAGGAGACAGTAAATATGACGTAACGTCCTTTTTTGTCGGATTTAAAATGTAGATATGAATGAATAGCTTGTCTCTGGCTAGACAAATAATATGTATCAGGTAACTGACTTTTGTATTTATAATGTTATAAATGCGAAAGTATGTTCGCTGTCATGGCTAAATCTCTGCACCGATTTTGATAAAATTTGATATTCATATAATTAAACATTCGAATATAAATCAGACTATTATTAAAAATCAACCTCCAGTATAATGAGGGATGAAAATTTGTACAAAAATGTGTCTATTCTACGCAGACGAAGTCACGAGAAAACTGATAGTATTTAATAATTAATTTATTAAAAAAGTATAGTATAATTAATTAATAAGTTTAATTTAATAGAATTAATCCATTTATGTCATCAACATGAGGAGAAAATGTATTATTTATCTCATTAGAGTGATGATTTCTAATTTAGGAGTTACGAAACCAAAACAAGAATCTGATAGATTAACACGTTCCATAGATACAAGGGCGGAACACTAAAAAATCGATTATTCTGTCATTCGAGCACGTAAATTATAATTTGTGCAATCGCCTCAGTATTATAATGTTGTGGGTGTTGCGGTTTCTATTATGCGAATTGAAAACTGACCAGAACGTGATTCCTTGATCGATTTTTTTCGACTAATGTTGCGGGACTGTTTGTACGGATAAAAAATAAAGACGTGTTCGAGAACATATTTTTTTGGTGTCAGTGTGACCTTGCCTTTATACTCAAGTTTGTTTTTTTATGTGAGAGGTCAGCGAATAAGCACAAGACTCTCCTGAAAGAAACAATCTTGGCCTTTAGAGACCATAGATGTTACCGGTGCGTGTCTGTCCTGTGGCCGAGATGTTAGCTTATAGTACAAGTCTGACAGGCCCAAAACGTGATAGTGTCATTCTGGCATCAGGTATAGATAAGGCGGTGGATCCATAACCTGAAAAGTCATAACTTGAAAAGCACAGCACTCTACCGACACTGGTTCTACTGGTAATGACTTAATTTTAATCTATTTTTTTTGTTTATTAGGTTTACAAAATTTAGAAACAAAAAAAAAGTATCTTCACGCCCATATCCCCGAAGAGGTAGGCAGAGGCACAACCCGGGCACCTTCGACTAGCTGAAGACACTAAGTCCCACAATGTGATAGGTGGCAAGTCTATCGCCAACCGGGCACATATCCAATCCCGAGCAACGATTTTTTTTAGAAAATTGTAAAAACCAAATTTATTTTTGTTGCCCAAACCGGGATTCGGACCCCGGACCTCATGCAGTCGAGTCCAACACCTGAACCGCTAGACTACAGAGGCGATAACAACTTTTGCAATACATAATAAATTAATTCTTATGAAATAAATATGCTCTCAGCTGACCTCTTCTAGATGTAAACACAGCATGCTAAATATATGAATAACGAAAAGCGACTTTTTGGTTTAGTTTGGTGCCGTTCTTAATCCTTAATAAAATTTTAAAATCATCTAGCAAAACAGTTTTTGCAAACTACTTTTGACAGAAGGTAGGGAACCTATGCTCGCCTCTTGCGAGCTGCCTGGTAGAGAGGCTGATGGTCTACTTAGCGAACCCAGACCGACACCGGGAGACGGGGTTCTTTCTTTTAGTTGCGTTTACAATATTCATACACAGTTCTACAAAATATTTGGCATAGCTAATTAAACTACCATACACAATCATTTCTAGATAATTAAAAAAAGTTGAGAGGTGTCAAGGGACACCCGGATGGAAGTTCTCTCTGCCCCCCTCTCTCTCTCAATCTCTATCAATCTCTAGTAATCTCTATCTCTCTTATAGAGAGAGACAGACAGCGAAACATGAAATAAAAAAAGAAATTAAAAATATTAAAAAAATAATAAAATAAAAAAATGAAAATGATAATTAAAAAAATAGAAAATGAAAAATAAAAAATAATAAAAAAAAATTGTCCGACCCGGGACCTCATGCAGTCAAGTCCAACTACTGAACCGCTAGACCACACAGCAAAAAGTGTCGTGACAACATTTTCGTAAGATTTTTTTCCGTCTAGCCCCCATTCACAACGCGCAATAAGGAACTTCGTTCCAAAAAAAATTAAGTATGATAGAATGTCAAAATTACTAAATCTATATTTGTGTTTATAAAACTGTTATGATTATCAATATTTACACAGCTATTTATTATTTCCTATCTATAATTACCTGTGCTTTTGTTAAATTTTTAAACAAGGGTAACTAAATCTGTTTAAATCTCCATTAAAAGTAAAAAGACAAAGTATGATATGTGTATAAAATATAAAAAATAGGTAGTCAATAATAATATTTTTATACGCTATAGTATAGCTATTACCAATTTTTATAAATTTAAATTTAAATGTTCATTAAGGAATGAATAAAGCTTCATTTATATAAGGAAATACAGTAGGTACAGGAAATGCATATTCTTTATGCCAAAAGCGTGTAATTGCTAGTTAAAATATCAACACTTATCTATAAATTGACAAAAAACTTCATTTGTTTCGTTTTTTTTCGACCAATCGCTATTGCTATGAAACTGTAACAACACAGATATAGATATGATCTGGAAAGGTCTTTATAAAATTATGAAAAGTAAGTATCTTCACGCCCATATCCACAGACAGGTAGGCAGACGCACAACCAGGGCACCCACGACTAACTGAAGACTACACCCGTATTCAATTCATGAACAATACTTAGAACTGTTTATTGAACTAAGTGTTGTTCATGAATTGGATTAAAAAAACGCATAGCTTAATGACGTTCTTCGCACAGCATTTTCATTACTGAGCCAAGTAAGCTTCTTGAATACGGGTGTAAGTCCCACAATGTGATAGGTGGCAAACCTATCGCCAACCGGGCACACATTAAATCCCAACCAACATTTTTTTTATTAGAACGTTGGAAAAACCACATTTTCTGTTTGATACCCGACCCGGGAATTGAACCCGGGACCTCATGAAGTCAAGTGCAACACTTGTAGTACTAGACCACAGAAGCGATTTATAATTAAATTATAAATTGCACTAGCTGTACCCTAAGGCTTCGTCCGCTTATTAAAGTTAATCTTGAGGGAATCACTTGAGACGTCTTTTAGGATAAAAAGTACCTAGTCCATATTTTTAAGGTCTTTGCTTAAAGAATTTTATCAAAAATTAAATCCGTTTTGACGTTAACTCGGAATATACATACAAACATATACATTTAAAACTTAGAAGCTTTATTTATATTCGTATAGTAAAAGTCGATACAAACCACATACTGTGGGATTTGAGTTACAGTCTACCTATGGACAGATGCACAATACCTAGACATTGCTTATTTATCTTCTCTACATTTTTGGTCATTAGGGTTTTTTATGATATTGGAAGGTGAACAAGCAGACGGATTTCCTGATGGCAAGACATTCATGCCGCCTAGAGACACCAAAGGTGGTAATGTGCATTGACAAGCTGAGGCCGGTTATTAGGCCTCGAGCAAAAGTAGGTTTACCGGCTACACTACTATCCGAACCGAAAGACGTCAACGGCAAGCATTGACGTTATGACGGCAGTGAATCGTGATATGTGATTTTTATATACCTACCAGATGACTTGTAGTGACGTGAAATTAGGCGTTTTAATTTTTTTTATAACAAAATATTGCTAGCAGTCATTTAACTTTCAAGGAACATTCAAAAATGCTTTAAGAAATAAATCAATTTTTTAAAGGATATCCCAATTGTGTAACACCAACACTTAACTTAATAAATTTAAAACTTGATAAAATTAAAATGCCGTATCTAGTAGCCCTAGCTCTGCGCAGTTTTTGTACAATTGTTATTTGTTTATCTTTTTTACTGAGGCGGAATTGATGAATCTAAAGTTATTAGTTTTTTGTGCGAATGTCATAGAAAAATTCAACTTCTTGTAGAGTTTAATGTGGAGTAAGAACTGGTTTCTTTTTTATGACATGAGTTTCTAGTAATCTTAATCATCCAAGTCTCCAGTGAAAGTTTTTAAATTAAATTAATTTTGGTTTAAAAGTATCTTCACGCTCGTATCCCCTAAGAGCTAGACAGAGATACAACCAGGGCGCCCAGGATTAGACGAAGTTATTAGTCCCACAATGTGAGAAGTCAGATAGGTGGCATATTACCAACCAAGCACTTACCCCGAGTAAGGTTGTTTTTATTAGAGCTACTGGCCCGGGAACTGAACCCGAGACCTCATCTAGTCCATTGACTACATGAGGTCTCAGGTTCAGTGTATCACAGACTCGATAAATTAAGCGTAAAAGTAAGTTTTGGGTTACTTTCATTTACGTAGAACATTCTTGCCTTGACTTGGAGTTCATAAAGTCCCGGGTTCTATCCCGGGCAATAACGAGAAAATGTGTTTTTTTCAATTTTCTATGTTTAATTGGATATGTGCCCGGTTGGGGATTGGTTTGCAATTTTTATTGAATCAGGCGTTACTTTGCGGAAATTCTTTATAACAGATGTAAAATAAGCCTTTATTTTGCTAGTTCAGTGAAGAAACAGAGAACACCAAATCGCACTCGACGTACGTTTCGCCTCGACACCTGAGGCATCCTCAAGAAATCGACCGTATCGTACAAAAGACGACACACGAGTCAAAAGTCTCTATTCGTGATCTGGTCGCGGAGGTGGGAGGTTGGAACTTTAGGTAGGGTTGTCACATGTAAAGAACGTGACAATTTATATTGTTTCCGGAGTCCTTCCTTTATTCGTGTTCTGGTTGCGGATGTGGGCTGTGGGAACGTTAGTTAGGCTTGTCACATTCTGTGATCATTTGAAGGATTGTTTGCAATAACAGTTACACTATTTACGCGGAACTAGCAAAATGAAGGCTTATTTTACATCCGATTGGTTTGCAAACTATTACATTGTGATAGGATATGCTTAGGCTTCGGATAGTCACGGGTGCCTTGGTTGTGCCTCTGCCTATTTCTTCGGAGATAAATAAGGGCGAGTTGATATACATACAGATATATTTGTTAAATGTATTGAGAAGGAACAAGCAGATGGATTTCCTGACAGTGAGAAAATGATTTTAGACCGAAGGTGTTAACGGTGCGTTGCTAACTCGAGACCAGCAACGACACCCATTATGTAAGTCTCCCAGTATCCGACTTATAGGAACAGAACATTGGTGAGTGCTGACGTTATACCAACAGCAATAGGGAGGAAACCATCCCATGCGACTCGTTACAAAATCTCTGTCTCCTAGTCAAGGTCACGATGATAATAGGCTGCTGCTTAGAAAAGCAGTTGATCTATATTCATCAGGAGCTCAGGACCAGTACGGGGTGAACCTGCGTCCTGCTGGATATAATCCTGAATTTTGGGAGTGTCTGTTTGTTGTTAACCGCCTCGTTAGGCGAGTGGTTAGCGTGCACGCCTCGCTCCACCGACCTGCGAGGCTCGGATTCGATTGCTAACGAGGACAGTCATTTTTGTTATGAACATAAAATGATTATGTATACACAAATATATAATGCCAAGTAAGCATAAATAATAGCTATTTTTAAGTTGTTAGTCAAAATTACCAAAGAAAGGATATCAATACACATAGAAATGTCGTGAAGTACTACCCAATATTAAGATTATCAAATATAAGTATGCCTGCGCCTGTCGAGATCACATAAAAAAGGGTACCAAACTTCTAAGCGTGTCAAGCGCTAAACCTTCGTTCACCAGGGTAATTAGAAAAGAAAATGATACACATTTCTAATTTTAACTCTTGCCCTGTGCTTAAGAAAAATCTCTACGAAGTAAAAGAAACACCTTAAAATTTGAGCTAGCAACTTTCGTCTCAAGCCAATGAACGCTCTCACCATATTTGGAGCTACTGAGGATTGAACCCCTGTAGTGAAATTTTTAATTCCTTTCTTACCGTTTACGCCGGGAGTTACGAGTATGACCTATAGATAAACATTTCTATGTAATACCGTAGATAATAATATAATAAATGATAATTATTGTTTTTTATTTGTCCACAGTCTCTGGACGGGTTCGCGCTCTCAGTTGCGGCTGATGGGAGGTTCTTGTACATATCTGAAACTGTTTCTATATATTTAGGATTATCACAAGTAAGTTGGTGTTTATTTTTACTATTTCTACAGATTACCCTTTTTACTTTAAAAGGTTTGACATGCTGTCCATGTTAATAAACACGGAGGAAAGTACTCCAAGGCTCAACCTGGTATTATAGTCTTTTTAATGTGATACAGACTATAATATCAACTTAATTTCACTTCTTATCGCCTCTGTGGTCTAGCGGTCTGGTTGTTGGACTTGACTGCATGAGGTCTCGGGTTCGAATTCCGGGTCGGCCAACACAAAGAAAATTCGATTTTTCCAATTTTCTAAACAAAAAATGTTGGTCGGGATTGGAAATGTGCTCGGTTGGCGATAGGCTTGCCACCTATCACATTGTGGGACTTAGTGTCTTCGGCTAGTCGTGGGTGCCTTGGTTGTACCTCTGCCTATGTCTTCGGGGATATGGGCGTGAAGATACTTACTTACTTTAATTTCACTTCTTTTTAGTCCTTGTTTATTAGTAAGCTGCCTATAGATATATAATTATCAAACAAACCGTGTGCTTGTTTGCACTTATCACATAAAAACATTATTGCTTTACATAATTGTTGTCCTCATGTTTCCAACACACCAATAACCTTCTTTGGTGTCACGGGCTACATTTCTTAGCATAGGAAGTGAAAAGGCGATGGTATTAACCCAGACGAGTCGTCAAGTCGATCGCCTGGTCCAGGTTAGTATCGGTGACAAGAAACTGACGCTCGCCTTTGGTGGTGATTGGCAGAAAAAGAGTATATTGGTCTTTATTTTTCTAAAGCAACTGAGACCATTACGGAGTAAGAAACTATTGAAAAAACATCTGTTTATTTATTACTATTTGCCCGCGACTTCGTCAGTGCAGAATAGTTATAGCTTTTATACAAATTTTTATCCCCTGTTATATATAAGGGGTGAAAGTTCTTTGGGAGCTAATTTTTGAAAAAAATCCCATGGTTTGTCCCAGGCAGACTTTCGATGTGTAATGTGAAGTATGGATTCTCGTATTCTAAAAAAAAAACAAACGGGAAACAAAACTTTTGACGTATGTGTAGCGCAGAAGTTAATTTGGTAAAAGCGTCGAAAGCATATAAGTGATATGCTTTTTTTAAATTTATATTTTTAGTTTAATTCTATTCAGTTTTATGTTTTCCGTTCTCAAGCTTTGTGGATCCTCTCATTCAATGATTCACACAATTCACAAATGATTAAATCTGACTTTCGGCGTCAGTACTCTGTATATCCGCCAGATCATATGATAAAGTACACGTGTTATTCTTCCTACGTGGGTAGTTTTACAGTTTCTTTTAAGAGTCAGTACCGCCATATTGTTGCTTTAGAATCTAGAGTCTTAACCTCAAATGGTTAACTGAAGATTAACTAAAAGGGCTTGGCATAGAGTATACCTATAAATACTACTGGGGCTTGGGTTTCTGACATTAAAAGAATAATAATTTACGTAACCTGGTAAAGTTTTTTGGCATTTTTTTAAATATATTTGGCATAGGCGTAAGCATTTGCCATTAATTAAGGTCTTATTGTTGCTTTAGAATCTAGAGTCTAGTCTCAAATGGTTAACTGAAGTTTAACTTAAAAGGCTTGGGTTTCTGACATTAAAAGAATAATAATTTACGTAAAGTTTTTTTACATTTTTTTTTCATATCTTTGGCATAGGTTTAAGCATTTGCCATTGGCTAAGGCCGTATTGTTTCTTAAGAATCTAGAGTCAACCTCAAATGGTTAAAAGAGTCTGTAGTTAAACTAAAAGGGCTTTGGTTTCTGACATTTAAAGAATAATAATTTACGTAAATTTTTTTACATTTTTTATATACTTTTGGCATAGGCGTAAGCATTTACCATTGGTTAAGTTTAATTGATTTGCATCAATTTATCACACGGTTCCGTTAAATCGAGTTAAAATCGAAACAGTTATACTCGTTAGTCATCATAGTCCGTCGTGTCAGGGTTTTAGATAACGCTTTTATTCAATAACTAAGCTCATCGAGTGAGATTTGACAGAACATATTACCTCGTTCACGATACAATATTTTTTTATGAATATTTCACTTGTGCGCTTTAACTGAACAAAATTATACAAAATTTTGTACAAATTTAATTTTTTTAAATTATTATTTTTTTTACTCAATATGTCCACTAAATTCAATCATTGCGAAAAAAACTGCGTCCATCTTTTCTCTTAATCCCGCCAAAACTTCGAACGTTCATGTTATCGACTTACATTTGCTATGTACAGTCAGATACAAAAGTCGATTCAGAATAATGTAACATAAAATGTATTTAAAGTTATTATTAATTTTAAATGTAACTGAAATACATATAACTATAAAAATAGCAAAACATCTTTATACAGTGTATATTCTTTATAAGAGATATCTTTTAACTAACCCCACAAAAAGGCATCTGAATAATTTCCTACAAATTATTTATTTAAATTTATATTAGTTTAATTATTTCAGTTTAGATTTTTAAGCTATTTTTGCTTGTGTTTTTCAATGTAATTGTTAATATTTTCTTAATTTTATAAAAAAATACCATTAGGTATAATGTAAAAATTTTAGCGTAGGTAACAAACATGAAAAAACTAAATGCTTTTTTTCCCTTATGAAAATCCTTAAATTAGACCTGCAACTTAAAATTAGTTACTCAGAGCTTCCTAAGCAGATAATGATACAGGCTGTATTAGCCTCAGTTTCTTGTATTTTCGTCATACTCTTTTTTGAATTGTCATTAAGTGAACTAAGAATCATTATACTATGAGTATTAAAAAGCCTATATCTATACTTACTATTTTAATCAAATTCAAATAAGTAATTTGCTAGATTGGGTTACAAATTCGGATGTTTTAATGTAGTAAGTGTAGGCACAGGCATATTTTACCATTTTTGGTACGAAAATGTGTCATTAAAATTAGCTTTTTTATGATATTGGAAGGCAAACAAGCAGACGGATTTCCTGATGGTAATAAATTCACGCCGCCTAGAGACACCAAAGGAGGTAATGGTGCGTTTCGAACCTGAGGCTGGGATGTTAGGCCTCGAGCAAAAGTAAGTTTACCGGCTACCTTACCCTCCAAACCGGAACACGTCATGACGTTATGGCGGCAGGAATAGGAAAGGCGGTGGTACCAATTCGGGTGAGTCGCTGCGAAACTCTGCCACCTAGTTAGATGTCACGGTGTTAGTGACAGTAAGACTATGCTCGTCTTTTACGAGCTGCCTGGAAGAAGGCAGATAGTCTATTCTGTAAAGGAGCCCGGACAAATACGGGGTTTCAATCACAATTTTAATTTCTACATAAAAATATTGATGTTCAAATTTATAGTGAAAATGTAACAGAACAAACTTATTTTGCATTCGTCAAACATAAAATAAATTAAAAATGAATAGCTAAAATTAAAAATTACATCAGCACTAATAAAATACTAATTTTATGAATTGTGCTATGTAAAAATGCATAGCAAAATTCATAAAATTAAGTAATATGGGACATCGCAAATGTTAAAATGTCGAGAAATATTATTTACTTTTACCTAGTACTGTTATAAATGCAAAAGCCTGTCTGTATGTCTGTTAACCTTTCACGACTAAACTGCTAGATCAATTTTATGTATGACTAATAGGTATAGTTAGAGACCCAAGTTCAAACAAGGCCTATTTTTTTGAAAAATCAACTCCTGAAGTAATATAATGGAGAATGAAAAATTGTATCAAAGTTGCTTTTACGCTGACGAAGTCGTGTATAAACAGCTAGTTTGCAATAATTTTTACTTTTGCCTTCACAAAAAATCCAAGAAACCTTCTGAAATTTACATGACATAAAATGAACATTACGAAATTAAAGGGAAAAGGAAAATATCTGAAAACTGGGAAACAGTTGATCCAAAATGGTTGGAGGGTGGTGTGAGGGAGATAGAGAATGGGGGAAAGGGAGGATGATCATGCCAGTCACGTCCCAGGCAAGGCGCGCGCGTGTTCTCCATCCTAATGTTGCCAACCTAACTCACACACCCCGAATTACTCGCACACAGATAACATCAAAACAGCCAACATATGGACACACATATATAAACTTCCTGGTAAATAACCAGACGAAACTTTGTTATGAGTGTTGTCTGAAGCTCGCGTTATATTAAATTTCTTTGGGAATAGGATTATGGACTTTTCTCAGCTCATTTTTTTAGTTAGGCAAACAAGAAGGTTATATATTTCAAATAGGCTGATGGTGGCAACATTATGTTAATGGTGCGTTGCAAAGCAGAAGCTGGGTTCTCCCTTGCCAAGTTCATTAACTATCCTCGGACCTGGCTCCAGTAAAACCAAGTACTGATGTTATGATGGCACGAAAGGTAGGGCGGTAGTGATATTGCGTATTAGTCGTTACACCAATCTGTCCGCCTAATCTGAATGACTAGTGTAAATTTCTGAAGTTTGATTAGCGGGTGATGGTATCGTCACATCCCTACATTTTTTTCAACTGATAGAGGTTTGATTTATTTTATGATAGTGGAATTTGAAGTGGAGTTCTATCACTCGCCCTGTTTAGTATCCATTACCTGAACCATTTACCGCCATAACGTCAGTGCTCGCATTGTAACGTTGTTATGGTTGAAAAGCACGGACATGTAAGATGCAGTCTTGGAACTTATCGATGTATCTGTGCGGTAAACATTATAGACAGGTTGTAGACCTTTTTAACCCAGGGTAGTATTTTGAAATTATCACCGGGGGTTTAAAATATCGTTGTTAATATTTCTGAGCTATACAAGTTTTTGTTTTAGTTTCACCACAGTCGTTTGACCGACGACCTAGCGTGTTAGGATATAACTGTTTGGATGAAGCCGACATCATTACTTTTATTAACCAACATTCAAACGTAATTCAGTGACAGTAGTAAAACTGACAGCATATTTCTTCTTTCTTTAGGTTTTGGCATTAACGTTA
>NJDC01002171.1:0-26078 GCA_002245475.1 Calephelis virginiensis | reverse complement strand
GTTCTTCGAAATTTACTACATCAACATTTAACACATTCGTACATTTATCCTCCATTACATTTTAAAGAATTCGTTTATTGTTTCTTTTACAGTGGTCGAGAATACCCAAATACTGTGATGGACTGCTGCCAACTCGAAGAAAGTGTACAAGGCGTTAAAAGAGAGGAAACAACACAAGACCCTGAAAATGGTCCTCCTGATGCAGACACATCTGGTTCCTCTCAACCACCAACAAGACATAATGCTGAAAGAACTGAACCTCCTACTAATGCAGATTCAGTATCTAGTGCTCCCCCTACGTCAGATGTTACACATCTCACAAGACTTAGCGATACCCAACCTGTACCTTTACATACTACCCCAGAACGAACATCACCCATGCCAGCTAGAAGGCTAAAGAAAAGAAAACACACAACAGAAGAGGACGAAGGAGACAGGGAAGAGGATAAACGAAAGAGTTCATCCAACCCTAGTGCTACAATTCCTTCAAATGATAGAGATATTAACAAAACTAATTTATCCATACCTGAATCTAGTGATGCAACGTCTGTAAGAGATTTAGAGAACGCCATGTCAAAGCATTTACCATCTGTAGCTTTAGATGGTAAAGAAATTAATCATCGACCGACTGACTTTTCAACCGACGCACTACTCAAGCAGCAACAGCAAAAATCTACAATACAATGGATAGGAACTCAAAGTCATCACTTAAATCATCTAAATAGGCAAATCCCTGGAAACCACAGCTCTACGCCCGCTTCAGCATTATTAAGGCAACTATACGCGAACAGAGAAAGCGTTATTAGAACGAATATCTTGGGCGATGGGAGATCTGCTGGATATTATTCGGGGGATGGTCAAACAGGCCCCTTGCCTACACCTCCTGGTAGTGAAGGATCTGGATATAGTGAACACCTAGGTCATAAAACTACTGACATAAGCTCATTAGCATATGGAGGTTACGCCGACTACCATTCAGCTATGACGCCTCCTGGCTCAGTTTCACCGAGAGATAAGCAACAATATGCTTTGTCTTATGATAATAGTGCATATTCTGAAGCTTTACGACATTCATATTTGGGAGAAGCTCCCTTACCGTTGAAACCTCAGGCTTACTCTGCTGTTCCTGGACCATTAGATTACGCATCTTCTATAGACCAGTCTCAGTTCTTCCATCCGCCATCTTCTTTCCATCTTTACCATCCCCAGGCTCATGCACCTCATGCATCACACTCGCACCAGTCAGATAAGTCAGCTCCTTCCAATACCAATTGGTATACATCAAGCTCATAGCCGTATTGAATACATATATGTTAATGACGTCCAAAAATGTGGAAAACGAATATTAGTTTGCTTCATTAATAGAAAATTATTCATAACAATACTTATATAAGTTAAACTTTAAGTTATATGTTTAACTTTAACTTATTGGATTACAATTTTAATTACGTTTAGTTCTTAGTTGACAAAAAGTCTTGTTGGTTTCACAAATTGTATGTTTAGGCCCAAAATATACAACTATTTTGTATATTCGCAAGTGACAACTAAGCATTGAAATGTTATTTTTTCTTTAAAATAAAAGAAAGTTCCTAAATTTTGACTTCGGGAGGTCCCGGGTGCGAATCCCGGGTCGGGCAACAAAAAGAAAATGTGGTATTTCTAATTTTCTAATAAAAAAAAGTTGCTCGGGATTGGATATGTGCCCGGTTGGCGATAGGCTTGCCACCTATCACATTATGGGACCTAGTGTCTTCGGCTAGTCGTGGGTGCCCTGGTTGTGCCTCTGCCTACCCCTTTGGGGATATGGGCGTGAAGGTACTTTTTTTTAGAAGTTATACTTCTTGCGGGGAAGTTATAAGAGTGATATTTAAAACATACACTGACACCCAAAAGCGAAAAAGGTCAGTCAGTTTTTCTCTCAAGTTGTCATGATAAAATGTAACAACTATAAGTATTCAATTATTAAGGTATTTACCTAGTTCCATTTTTTTGGTATTTTTACATTTCAACTAGTTATTAAACGTACTTCCACAGTCAAACCAACTGCTATTTTGTTTTTTTTAATAAAGAACAAATTTTAATGTTCTGATGTGCCAAATATTTTTGAAGTTATATAAAAGTTCTTAATCATTCCATTTTCATTAAATTAAGAATACATTCCAGAACTTTATTTTTATTAATTTATTTTTACAAAAGATAAAATCAGTATTGTGTTAGATGCATTAATTTAATAAATGTCCTGGGCTATATTAATAGCTTTTTGCATATCATTTTAAATATTTAAGGCTTTTGTAAATTATTGTAAAATACATGACTACTTAGATGTATGGATTTTCTTGTAAATTATGTATTACCTGGTAGTTATTGTATATTATTGACTAGTTGTATATACGTATGGTAAGAATGCAATTTACATATTAATGCTCAAAGACTTTTGTTATGTATTTTATTTAACATTAGGTTTTCAATTTTGGAACGTTGAATGTTTTGTAGTAGCGTTATAATAATTATTATTACTGTTGCTTGAATCGAAGCCTCTCTATCAATAAGAGATTTTTTTACTTATATCAACTTGAAATGTAAGTAGAAGACGTTTTTGAAATAAGTATGTTGTTCAACATTTAGGTATTTTTTGAGAATTCGGTTTTTGTTTTGTACAATTGTAATTCTCTGACGTAATTATTATTATTTTAATGATAATTTATTTGCGTTAACTGACGTTTTAAATTTCAATATTTGTGCTAACGACAAATTAAGTCAATTTATGGCTGTAATGTTAGTTTCGGCGGGATGTAGAGAAAAGGCGTAGTTTTTTTAACTATTATTGAATTAAATATGCATATTGAACAAAATGAGTCAATTCAATAGTAATGAATCTCGATGCCGCCAAATCTCACTCGATCAATTTCTTAAGACCCTTCCTGAATATGACGGTTTATGACTGATTTTGAATAAGTTAAGTCTAAAGCTGGAGACATACTATCGGACGCGGCTTGCGGAAGCGACTTATAGTCGCGACTGATAAATGTGAACATACTGTCCGCGGACGCTTTGGTATGACATAAAATATTCAGCATGTTAGATTTCTTTCGGCCGTTCGAACGCTCAAGGTCACGTCTCTCGTTCGTCAGTTTGCAAGGCTCAGATTTTTATTATCCAGATACCTGTAAGTCGCGGATGTAAGCCGCGTCCGTCAACCACTTCCGATAGTATGTTTCCAGCTTAATGCTGCATAATCGTGTAATAACTTGATGCAAATTAATAATGGCAGATACTCACGTCCATGCAAACTAAAATACTGTCAGGCTCCTTGGCCCGACGATATTTTTAGGCGTTTTAGTGTTTAGGGGTTTCTTAAGTTGGAAATATGCTATCGGACGCGGCTGACAGTCGCGACATAAAGGGTATCTAGATAATGAAAGTACACTGAGCCTTGCAAGCTATCGAAAGTCAAGGACGTAACCTTGAAAGTTCGGACGTCCGAAAGATATCTGGCGCCCTGGATGTTTTTGTCAGCCAAAAGCATCCGCTGACGTTATGTACACATTTATTAGTCGCGACTCTAAGCCGCGTCCGATAGTATGTTACCAGCTTTAAGCATTAACATTATTTGAATATAGCTTTAATAGCAAGCCCATGATAAGAAAACAATAGACTGTGCAACTTACATGATAACACGGATAGCAAGTTTTTCGATCAAATTTTATTTCATTATTTTCCATTTCATAATTTTTTATAAGTGTTTAACAACATACGTTAAGGGCATTTACATACATGACAAAAATACTCGCACATTTAATAAGATCGAACGTTATTTTGTTATATATCGTACACTAAGCTTCAATTTGTGATTTTTGAAAGGTTATTAACCGTGTACAAACTTTTCTGAAATTCGTGAATATAAATTTCGTCAATGTGCGTCATAATGACATTCGTCTTAAATAAACGGTATGGATGTACTCGTAGGTACCAAAAAAGAGTATATATAATCACTACGTTGTAGGTACTTCAAATCGGTGAAATTCAAATAAATGTCAACTTTCGTATAATGACGTTGGGCAAATCTGCATTCAGATTTCAGAGTATGGTCAAATTATCAAAATACAGTCGCTAGTGTAAGTCAGTGTTTCTGATTGAGAATTTAATTTAGTAAATAGCGATATTAAGTACTTACAAAACAATAAAAAATGTACATTAGGTATGTATGTTGCAGGAATTTCATTTTCAAAAACCTGACAACAAAATGACGTTTGACGTTCCGATTTTAATTACATAGTACAACTGATATTTTGAATATGCCTATCACATATAGCAATAGTTTGAAAGAAAATGGAATATAACCCTTTAACATCTTAATTTTCAATATTTTGTTATAATTTCACACCCAATAGACTTAATTTTCAATGTACTAGTGCATTTTGTAGCTAAATGAGGTTATCTTTCACGCAAAAGTCTCTATTAAAGGTCTGTCAGAAGTATTCTGTTAAATACAAGGAATTCATAAATTGTTGTTTCTAATTGTGTTCCAAATATAAAGGTATATAAATAATAATAATAATAAAGTTATATTGCCGTACATCATATTAACTTGTTATTACTTAATAATTAAAAATTAATAAACTTATTTTAGTATTTCCATATAACCATGCACTTATCTCTTGCAAGGCTATAATTAATTTTATTATTTATTATTGATTTTTTTTAAAAGAACTGTACCAAATCACAATAATATTCGATACGTACAAATTGAAACTTTCAAATATCACAAATTGTTAGCACATTCCATTAAAACATACTGCGACGTTACGGTTGAGTATCATAAATGCGACTTATGTCTATTAACCCTGTCAATAATAAAAAAATGGGATATGTGTTTAGAGATATACATATTTAATTAAGTTGGTAATACTTAGTCACAAATATACAACATGGAAACTACCTACAAACGTTCGAAACGGTCCACTCACACATACATGCGCATCGATGAGGCGCCTAAGCGGGTTTCGCAGTTCTACAGTATCTAATGCCGCATCAAGACTAATAGTCACTTTATTATATGATTGCGCGATCTGACTTAGTTTCCATAGTGTTCTGTAGGTACTTATACTGTGACTCACAAAAAACATCAACGATTATTTATAAATACCTACCTAATATATTTTTATATACACCAACGAATTCGTTAAAATCTAACTCACAGAAACTGAATTAAACATATTTTATTTAATCGTATAGTATTTTTATAAGTTTATGTAAAATATTTGACCTAAGTACCTACCTACCTACATACCTAGGTAACTACTTTACTTATTTTTCGTTCAAAATCATATTGACATTTTAATAATGTACCCAATGACCGTGACATCGCATTACTCTCATTTCTAAGACTTGAGTAAATTGTAAAGAAAATTGGTGTAATTTTATTATTATTATATCGTGCAATACGAATAAACTCGTTGTTCATTTTGTTTTTATAGGCTTCGTTAATATATCGTAAATTAAGATTTTAATAATAATTTAAAATTGTAAAGTTGTAATTAATTTAATCAGGATAAGCTTATTACGAAATTATCTGTTATGTTACTTTTTTTTGAACTGAAGAATATTTTCTTTTTTATTGATAAAAGCGAAAGAGATTTCTCCAAATAAAATATTAAGATTTTTTAAGGTATTGGTTTTATTTTTACTTGTGTTGATCCAGGTCTTCTGTGTAGAATAGACCATGTATCTATATGCCTGCAGCTCGCTCTTAAGCTGGCCTCCTAAGGCGATTGGTAAGAAATTCACACCGCCTAGACACCAAAGATGTTAATAGCGCATTGGCAACCTGAGGCAATTTTTGGCCTCGAGCAAAAGTAACTTTACCGGCTACCTTATCCTCCAAACCGGAACATGTCAACGACAAACACTGACGTTATGGCGGGAGAAACGGAAAAGGCGGTGGTACCTACCAATCCGGGCGAGTCGCTGCGAAACTACCACGTAGTCAGATGTCACGGTGTTAGTGATAGTAAGCCTATGTTAGCCTTTTACGAACTGTCTGGCAGGAAGGCAGATGTTTTATTCTGCAAAGAAGTCCGGACCAACACTAGGGTGCTTATACGGGTAATTACCAACTAGACCACTAGTGATATAGTGCTGTGCAGTGACTTGCCCGGGTGGGAATCCACCGTCTTGCCTATTACTTTTTTTTATGATATTGGAAGGCAAACAAGCAGACGACTTTCCTGATGGTAAGAAATACACGCGGAATAGAGACACCAAAGGTGGTAATGGTGCGTTGCCAACCTGAGGCCGGGACGTTAGGCCCTGAGCTAAAGTAGGTTTACCAGCTACATTACCCTCCAAACCGGAACACGTCATGACGTTATGGTGGCAGGAATAGGTAAGGCGGTGGTACCTATCCGGGTGAGTCGCTGCAAAACTGTAGTAGTCAGGTGTTACGGTGTTAGTGACGATAAGCCGATGCTCGCCTTTTACGAGCTGCCTGGCAGGAAGGCAGATGGTCTTTTCTGCAAAGAAGCCCGGTAATTACCAACTAAACTTAGAACTTACCCGGGTAGGAATCTATCGTCTTCTATAAATTTTAAAGAAAGAAAAAATTTCGCCCCAGACAGGATTTGAACCTGTAACCTTTCGTCTCAAGCCGACGAATGCTCTAACCAATTGAGCTACTGAGGATTCAAGTCCCGTGGCGAAATTTTTAATTCCTTTCTAACCCGTTAACGCGGGTAGTTATGTCCTATAGATACACAATTCCGAGTACCCACCAAATGAGTTCATCATTACAGATGAAATTCACATTTTAGAATGGCCATAACTTTCGTTTCTCGTTTTTTCTTTCTTTAAAATTTATAGAAAATTTATCCCAAGCACAGGGCAAGTGCTAAAATAAAAATATCCAACGTCTTGCTTGTTACTGCTGCAATAATGACAATATCATGCTCAGTCTGGAAAGTAGGGAAACCGATAGACCACACTAGCACATAGCGTCGTAGCTATAACATCTATGATGTTTATAGGTCAAGACCCTTTCATCAAGAAACCGTTGACTTGTGAGCTGCCTTTTTCAATGAGAAATTCACCATTAAAGCGATAATTCCTGATTAAAGTCGGTACAATCCATAATCTGTGGTGTAACGCTCGCTGACCGCATTCGTAACAGTGAGATCCGAGAAAGAGTGGGATTGAGAGTGTTGGTGTTAAAATGCGAACGGGCATGCTCCGCTGATTCGGTCATGTGGAAAGAATGACGATGAAAGATTGACAAAGCATATATACAATGCGAATGTGGATGGATGTAGGTACCCGGGGAGACCAAGTTTGACATTCCACGATCAGATCAATCGGATATTATCCGAGGGTGGTGTCAAGAGTCTCCGCAACCGGCGTGTTTGTATGAAAAGGGTAATGAATGTGAAGGAAGCAAGGCAGGTTTGTCAGGATCGTGAGGTCTGGCATTCGATACTCTCTGCCTACCCCGTAAGGGACTTGTATGTGCAATCCATAATCCGTTGCTGATTTCTAAAAATGAAATCAATCAAAAAATTTGGAAACTGATTAACTATTACGAAATAATTATCAGTTCCAATAAAGTAAAAATTTTCGTTTTAAAACAGTTTAGTCTCTCGACAAAACTGTTTGACATTTTACGAAAATTGTGTCAAAAAACTATGACATTTCCCACGTTATGGTTTGAAGTAGAACACGGAATTAATTATCGTCCCTATTTTATTATCATCGACCACACATCCCAATAGACGCCGCATATAAGGCAACACGGTTCTGTCAACACATAAGTGTAATTGTTCTAATGTAGCTTATTACTTAAAAAGATATGAACAGTATCGACCAGGTTTGTGACCTGTAAACATAGTCGCGTTATTGTATAAAAAATAAAAAAATAGATGTAAAATAACTGTTGGTTCAATTAAATAATAGGTACGGTAAAGCAGCCGCACTTCAAATCACCGAAAAGATGATACTGGATGGTATTTTCCATAGGTTAATTTAAATAATAACATTCATAATAACATTTTGAATTATTTGATGTTTATCGGAGTTCATCATATACTGGTCAGTAAATGTTATGTTATGTTGTTGCAATAACAAAAGGCGATATAATCCGTTACAATGTCGTACTTCACAAAATAAAAGGCATATCGATAAAATATATTGTTCGTATTAAATATGTCTCATCCCTAACCCTACATATCTGTTTATGAATATGACGTGTTGTCACTGCAAGGGCCAATAAGAAAGCAGTTCCTCGCCTCCCCGCACCTCAGCTATTTGCCAGAATTGTTTGAAGCAAAATTATAAAGAATAGGCGTCTAGTGGGATGTATGGTCGATGTTTATGATATATGACTGTGTTATGTCACATCGCAAAAATCTACGATAACCCAAGGCATTACCGAAATATCTGATGCTTTATGTATGTTATGAAAATATGTTGCCTTTCGGCAACGCAGATTTCGCGATGTAGCGTCACAAAATGGTCATGACCACTTCCAAAGCTTTGACAAGTTTGTTTTAGCTGTGGGCGATTGTGAAATATTTTTTTATACAAGAAGAGACAAACGAGCAAGTGGGTCACCTGATGGAAAGTAATCATCGCCGCCCACGGAATCCAACCAAACAACTCCTCAGAGCATTCCCCATGGTAAATGCGGTAGAAAACACTGAGTGACCCCACATTTCTACGCAACGCCAAGGAATCAAGCCGATTGGTAATTGCCCGGTTGCCCATTGGTAATTGATAATTCGAGTTGCTTTACGTTGAATGCGGTCAAACGGAATGAGCTGGTACTGGGGAGCCCCTGTCCAGGATTGAGGACAATACTCCTTATGAGGCCGAATTTGCGCTGTGTAGGCGATGGTGTGGCTTAAAATACTGTCTCGCTTTGCTGAGCACATCTAACTTTTTAGAGGCTACTTTAGCCTTCTTCTCCAGATGACCACGAAATTGAACATCACTCGAAATGTCAACACCGAGTATACCAATGCAGGCTGTGTCAGTTAGGGAAACGCTCTCAAATCGAGGAAATGCGACAAAGGGAGCCTTTTTAGCGGAAAAGGCGCAAACTTGTGTCTTAGTAGGGTAAAACTACATCAGATTTTGCTGGCCCCAGAAAGAAATTTCAAACAAAATACAATTTTCCGGCCGAAGTATAAGGTTTCTTAAAATATCGAAAATGCACAACGTTAATATTCAAGTGTTACTATAGTGTCACTAAAATCGCAACAACCGATGACGAGAACAAATGAAATAAAAAAAACATGCCTAATTTTACTGACAACGTTCTCGAACGGAAATCAAAAATTGGTATTACAAACTAGCCGACCAAGCCAACTTACAAGCGATACGTCGCTTGACAATAACAGCTACTAACATATCGCCTCTGTGGTCTAGCGTTAGAGTCGGACTTGACTTCTTGAGGTCGTGGCTTCGATTTCCGGGTCGAGCAACAAAAAGGGATTAGAAAATTTATATTTTCAATTTTCTAATAAAAATAACGTAGTTCGGGATTGGATATGTGCCCGGTTGGCGATAGGCTTGACAATTATCACATTGTGGGACCCGGAACTAGTCTTTGGCTAGTTCTGGGTGCCCTGCCTGTAGATATGAGCGTGAATATACTAACGATTTTTTTTTGAAAAAAAAATACTGCTTTTCCTATTTTTCCTGCAATTTTTCCGATTGTTCTTTCCTGACAATAACTAACACAATTTATACATTAATTATTAATTATGAATCTATATATTAATACGAAAATTGCGTGGACGCAAGAGCTTAAAATTTGGCACACTTATAGTTTATGTGTAGGACAAAGTGCAGAACGCTAATATTTTTCAATAATAATGATTATAAAGTACATTAAATCAATGAATAAAACATTACCTACACTACCATGCAATTGACACACGCAAAACTACTATAATGATGATAACGCTAAAAGATCACAGATGGCGCACTAAAAAGTTTAGAAACAAAGTAGTTGGCCTTGAGAAATGAAGATGGCGTTCTTAGCAACAAGATATTAAATTTTATAATGGTCGAATTTCGACCAATGGGCGACTACTAGTATAAAATTAGTATGTAACTAACGCATCATCAATTACCAATATTAATAACTCAAAGATACCTCGATTATATCACTAATTCATAATCGCCAATCTCTAGTATTGTTTCAAAACTAATATTTTTTTTACTATTAATCTTTTTTTGTGTTAGAGATCACGCGAACAAGAACACGGGCTCTCCTTATGGTAAAAGACAACCATGGTCTACAAACACCAAAAATATCACAGAAGCGTCGCTGTCCTGAGACCGGGAAGGCCTATCGCGCAAACCTACTCTCCAGACATATAATCTGACTTACTTTTCGTGGAAAAGTCATTTATAAACTTCATGACAATACAACAAATATAGCTCTGCTTACAGCCTTATATCAGATTTTTAGTAGGACCAATATGTTCGAAACTAAACCCTATCAAAATTAGTACAGCCTTACGGTGCGAATAATCAGACAAGGACTAAAAACACAATTTTTACTGTTACTTCTAAATTGCCCGAAATAATCTATAATATAAAATTGTATCGCTAAATGTGTCAGTAACCGCATAACTTCTTAACGACTGGGCCGATTTGGCTAATTCTTTTTGTGTTCGTTATTGTCAGGAAAAGAGGAAAATTAGGAGAATTGCAGGAAAATGGGAAAAACTATATTTTATTTTTCAAAATGAACAGGTGAAACAAAGTTCGCCAGGACAGCAATTATTGTATAAATTTCTACAAATAAATAAACATTTTTAAAAAAGGTTCAATGTTTTAAAAAACACAAACTCTAATTAAACATTTTATTGAGATTGTAAACAATTTATAAAATGGACGGATATTTTGATTAAACTCACTTAGACTTAAACTATTTAAAACGTCACATCGACTTAAATTATTAACAACTATTTTAATAATGCAAGGCTCATTTTTTAATATTAAGTTTCATAAAGAAAATTCTTAATGAACAAAACAACTCCTGATTGCGTGATTTAAACTGGCAGTAAAAAGTTATTAAATGGGCAGTAAAATTACGATGATTAAGCCACTTGTACACTTTTGTTTACATTAATTTACTTAAACTTTACATTTTATTATAAATTTACATTATGTCGTAATTGTAATGTATAATATATCGTCATTACTCATTATTTATATTGTCAAATGTAAATATAAGAATCAATTAAAACTTGGTGTTTGGAATAATAAAATTTAAATGACTATTTATTATTCTAGAAATTAACAAGAATTTGCATTTCATTTTCATTAGTCAAAAAATGCCTTTTTTGTAAAATATTAAAGTATCCAACATTTGAGGCACTTTAAATTAACAACAAATTCTTGTGCTTTGTCAAATTGTGATAATTTAACAGTCTTATTAATCTTAGATTTAATAATATAAAATATTTATAAATTATAATTATAATAGCCACATTACACTTTGGGCCAAGGATTTGGCGGCCAAGCCAAGATATTGGCTGTATAAATACTTATGTTTAGGTTGGTAATCAGTACCAATATGGCCACTGACTTGGCCCAATGTATGTTGCAGTCTAAAATATCATTCATGAGAATATAACGTAATTACCAGTTACTCTTTTATACAAACCGGAACAGTACAGTTGTTTGTACTAAAAATAACATTATGAGCGTAGCAATAGGTGAGGTTATGATACTAATCCGACCTCTATGAGATTGGAAGGACAGAAGGGATTTTCTGATTTATTGCCAACCTGAATTAGGGTTGCTAAGTCTTTTGTGGAAATCTGCAATACCGAGCATTGACAATAAGTCGACATAACTATGATAGGGCGTTACAAATCCTTGAAAGTCCTACGCCATCTTACAATTTCTTAAGAATCTAAATTCTGTAACTAACTCTCTCTTTTTCTAAAAGCTAAGATCCTGTCCAGAAAGGTCGTATTACGTACATAGCCATACGCCCATATTCGAGATAATTGAGCTACAAAGAACCAGATGCACCACCTTTTTCCTGATACGCGCATAAAATGCTTGCAATAAGCAAGAGTCTGCAATTAGCGCGCGACATAACCAATATATTCGAGTCAACAGGAAGAAAATTGAAATCCATCTCTGCGTAGTTACGCGCATAATCCGCGGTATCTGGTCGCAATATGAATTACTTACTACACGCTAGGCGCCCCAAACGCCCGTTGTGGAAATGCTTTATCGGTACCTATATTCGAGATATTTTCATACTCATATCCATGTTATTAGAAAATGATATGATGTATTCCAAATTTAGATCTATAATTATTTTTACCGCTTATTCATAAAAATATATAAATGTGTAATAATTATTCCTGTAACTGTTACTTTTTTAACATACATATTGGGTAAAAATAACAAAACTAAATCTTAGATATAAAACAATGGAGAAACTAAATTATATTTAACATTTCTGTGATTTAGGAGATTTATCGTATAATACCTATTTGAGTTAGGGAGCATACCTATACTACGTGACGCGTCCAAAGGGGGAGGTCTACAAACTCCACACTTGGTCATAACCCCCTTATTGTTTATTTTGGTGACAAAGTCAATATAGTGCAAACACAAAGAAATAATTGCATTATTTTAAAAACAAATACTAACCAAACTATCAGTTAGTATGTGGCTGTCAGAAGGCGAGAGGTCTTCTCATATACTACAGTTGGACACAAAGGGAGGGAGAAAATTTTTAAAAATGTATCACGTAGAAGAAAGTATCCATAGTAGAACCAAAATAATAAATAAGTATCACGTAAACGATTATTACTTTCTAGAATACAACAATCGTAAAAACATACATAATTACTTATTCTTAGACACAATTAAAACAATCAACACAACAACGTCAGGTTACTTCAGCCTAATATTCCATCAGTATCTCAATATTCGGCGACTGCATTTCTAATATTATTTGGTACTGGGAGAGTACACACAACCAACAGTATATCTGAAAGTAAGAAATATTTTATTTGTAATAAATATAAAAATAAGTCGCGTTTACATTTCTGACGCTATAACTTCAGAACGCACGAACGGATTTGCACGGTTTTGCATTCGTTGGAAAGGTCTCGGACTCCGCAAGTTTATAGAAAACAAAAAGCAGGAAAAAAGGGAAAATCATTTTTCACATACGGCGCCATCTCTGATACAAAGCACGTACTACAAAATAGTATGGTTTTGCATGGTGGTGGAGCAGATGGCGCCAGTACGTGGTGTATAATACCATCTGGTAGCGAACGGAGTTCGCCGATTTGGCTGGTTTGTAATAATATAAAAACTCGTCAATGTGTTTTTTTTGTTTTTACAGCTATATGGCTGTAGTCTACAACCCGTTCACAAAATTAAAAAAACTAAACAGGTCGTCTCTCTCAAAACAGATTAAAAAACAATAACCCAAGAGAATTTATTGTTTTACACGTCAACACCTGATTGGTAGACTACAAGACACGAAGTCCTTCCTCGTGTTGGTCCGGGCTCCTTTGCAGAATAGACCAACTGCCTTCCTGCCAGGCAGCTCGTAAAAGACGAGCACAGGTCTACCCACACTAACACCGTGACATCCCACTAGGTGGTAGAGTTTCGCATCCCGACCTCAGGTTGGCAACGCACCATTGCCACCTTTTGTGTCTCTAGGCGGTGTGAATTTCTTACCATCAGGCAATCCGTCTGCTTGTTTGCCTTCCAATATCATAAAAAAAAGACAGAGAGCGAAAACACCTTTTTTATCAGTTTTTCTTGTAGCTAGCAACATTTTATTTTGTAGCTTTAGCACCCCATAATTGCGGTCACAACTTTTTTAGAATTACAATTAGGACATTTTTACAAGTGTTGTAATCGCCTCTGTGGTCTAGCGGTCAGGCGTCGGACTTGGCTTCTTGTGGTCCCGGGTTGGGCAACGAAAAATACTAAAATGTGTATTTTCAATTTTCTACTAAAAATAACGTTGCCCGGAATTTGATATGTGCGCGGTTGGCGATTAGTTTCCCACCTACCCATAGTCTATGGGATCTCAAACATTATGGAAGTGTCTTCAGCTAGTCTTGGGTGCCCTGCTTGTGCCTCTGCCTACCACTTCAGAGATATGGGCGTGAAGATACAGTTTTTTAAACAAGTGTACTATGTGAAATGACACGCTCAAACTTTTATGGTGGTTCTAGTTTTGCAATTTATGAAATTAGTTTGCTTTCCATACCAAACAACTCGCAACTGCTCAAAATTTGACAGTAAATTTTTGACAAGTTGCAAGTTGTCAAAAGGAAACATCTGGTTTTGTCAGTTTATCTCAAATAATATAATAATAATAAACATAAATATCTATGGACAAGTTACACAAGTTGAATCTAACCCTAAAGTAAGCAAATTATATGCTTGTGTTATGGGAGTTAGTCAACGCTACTAATACATAGAAATATTTAAATAGATATAAGAATAAATTTAATAAACACCCAGACCCGGAAATGAACATCTAAATGTTCATCACACAAATGCCTGCCCCCGTCGGGAATCGAACCCAAACCTCGCGGTGGGTCGGTGTAGTTAGGCGTCTACGCTAGCCACTCGACCAACGAGGCAGTCAAAACTAACAATGTTTTTTTCATATCCATAGACCGAACTCATAATTGCAGCCGCAAAACCTTATTTGCATAAAAGGTATCAGGACAATTTCCAAAGATAAAAAAAAGAAAGATGTGTTGAAATGACTAAACTTTTATTGTGGTTCTGCTATTACAATTTACGAATTTAGTTCAGTTTAGTTACTGCCTATTTTGCAAGCTTCAAACGCTGCTGCACGCTGTGCTGAAGTCTATACACTAATTTTGGTCCAGCCTAAGATATATAGGCTCCTGACTGGCTATATTTAGAAACAGTGGTTGGTAGTTTATGGTAGATAGGGGTAAATTCGCCTGTGGTCTAACGGTTCAGTTGTTGCACTTGACTGCATGAGGTCGCGGGTTTGAATCCCAGGTCGGGCAACAAAAAGAAAATTGGGTTTTTCCAATTTTCTAATAAAAAAATGTTACTCGGGATTGGATATGTGCCCGGTTGGCGATAGGCTTGACACCTATTACCTTGTGGGATTTAGTGTCTGGCTAGTCGTGGGTGCCCTGATTGTGCCTCTGCCGATCTCTTCGAGGATATGGGAGTGAAGATACTTTTTTTAGGGGTAAATTTATTCACATATTTATTTTTTTGTTAATAATGCTATTCGTAATAAATAAAACAATTTAATTAAAAGTTAAAATATTAAAAAAATCTTTTTTATAAGTATTGAAATTTTTTTACACCAAAATATTATGGAAAATTTTGGTATACTTACTTAAATATTTTGTAATATCTTATTAACACACATATTCCGCAAATAAATTATTTTAATTTTATTTTCAGTATGAAAATTAGTCATAGACAGAAATAGGGGTTATTTGAGGCATATGTATCATTATGCAAATCATGGAAACAACCATCCGAGATGTGATTTTTTTTTGTTTAGGAATCTTAGTTACAGGTTTTGTGATTAAATGTGATAATTAAATCAAGAAAACGCGTAGATATAATCCAATTTTTGTTCCTAACTAGTCAATGGTTACTGTGTTGGATTTGGACTTTGAAGAATCCGACAATTTACGTCTACCAAGTAGTTTTAGTTTAATTTGTCACTAAAACTCTTTAATGTGACAATGTAGAAAACTTCAACGAGAGTTTATCAAGATGGAGGACAAAATCTTACCTATTCTCAGTTTTCGCCTTTGTCATATGGCCCATTAACAGATTTATTTATACAGTATAATAGCAATGTACCATACAACGGCGGAACGAAGTAACACTGGTGCAAAGTGTAATTAGTATAATAGTGTCACTTACTGCTCTATTACAGAAATCTATGTAAGTATAACTAAAAAAACTTACGTTATAAGCCATCCACAAGAAATTGAGAAGGGCAGCAAATGTAGCCTCCAACTGAAAAAAGAGAAATAAATACTGTTTATTTTAAACTTCAAGTAAAATCTGTGAAGCCATAGAATATTTTTTAAATCGAAACCTTCAAGATAACTACTATATATAGGAAAGATATCATTGTTGTGTGATTTTGAAAGAAATGCTAGCTATATTTTGCTACTGGCGACAACATGTTTCATGTTGCAGAGCTCACCATTGTCATGTTCCGTGTCAGCAAAAAAAATTACTAGGCAGAATTTTATACTTGACCTTAGATACACACAACACCACAGAGACACGTCAGTAACATTTATAGTGTCTATAGCAAATATAGCCAAACTATTATTTTATTTTTACTTTTTTATTAATACTAAGAGATAACTATGTAAATCATCTTGTATATAAAAAGATTATTCCAATTTCCTTTGGTCGGGCCTAAACAGATGTACCGAATTTCCCTAATCACTTTTTCTAGTGTCAGTTATTATTTAAATGTCAGGAGAATGTTCATACATAAAAAAAACATTTCAATATCCATGGTTAGTACAAGATGTTTTTCGACTCAGCTTGTGTAATCTATATATTAATACTTGACGCCAAAACTTTGGACCCCTTTTTACGAAAATTACGCGAACTTAGGAGTGTGAAATTTGGCACACTTATAGTTTTTATGTAGGAGAAGTGCAGAACGCTAATATTTTTCAATAATAATGATTATAAGTACATTAAACAAATAAAACATTACCCACACTACACTGCCATGCATTTGACACACACAAACAAATATATTGATGATAACGATAAAAGATCACAGATGGCGGACTAAAAAGTTTGGAAACAAAGTAGTTGGTCTTGAGAAATGAAGATGGCGTTCTTATCCACAAGATACTAAAATTTATTTTGGTAATTTATAATGGTATGGTAGTGGTGGCAATGGGCGACCACTAATATAATATTAAGAAGTATTACTTTGACATATTAAAAGATGTATTTTGATTTTTAATCCTTTGCATGCCGGAACGCGGATCCGCGCAATCCAGTTATACTGCAGCGCTAAAGTCGCGGCATACCAGAGGTTAATATATGAATAAGGAATATTTTACTCATACATTAAAATCATATGGTGATAATTCAACATAACTGGTTATGAATCATGTAAAACCAACACAAAAAAAAACAAATCATAGAAATGACTAGTAGAATTTAATATAACTTGCAATTCTTACATTTATTTTATGTATACAGTAAAAATTCTTAACTTGCCACAAATGGCTGAGAAAATCCAAAACCGACCAGTTGTGTGGACACTTGACGTAACTGCATATAAAGTAAATCTACAATAATTGTTCTTCTAGCAACTTCAGTGTGGAGATCATGATACAAACTACAATCTTACTTACATAAATATAGTATCCTCCCAAAAGCCACAGCCCGAATGCACATTGAAATAATATAATGAATCCCATTATGATCAACCACGGCAACATTAGCCCTCTCAGCCAAACATTAATGCCAATAACCTGCAAAGAAATACACACTAAAATATCACCATGAAAAAGTCCTTGTTCTTTAGTCGAAATTCAGCTTTAACTATTTGGACTGAGTTGATTTGGAATGATGGCTATTACACAGTTACACAATAACAATAGGATAGACATTTTATACCAACAACTCAAAGGATGTTAGCAGAGAGCAAAATCACTTAAAACTGCGGTGAAATCTACAAGCTACAGCTAGTAAAAATAAATGATAAAATCTTCAATATGTCATTGCAATTTTTGATAAATAATATTGTGCAATTAAAAAAATATATATTTTTTACATTTCAAACATTTTGAATAAATATTGGTGTCAAGTCACAGACACAGAGCTATGTTTTAATTTGTTTACTAATGTTTTTACAGTTTGTAGTAGTTGCATATAACATGACTTGCGATCCAGGACAAAATCCTGACATCTAAATCAACATTAATTCAATAATAACGGTTTATACCCGTACTGCAGAGCTACAACCAGGAAACCCGTGACTTAACCAAATATACTAATTCCCACAAAGTGATAGGTTGCAACCTATCATCAACCTAGCACTTAATGGTCAATGTTATTTCAAAAAGGCTCAACCCCACCCAACTCGAATCCAATAAGTATCTCATAGAAACAAGTTCAACACCAGACAACTAAGTTTCAGAAATGATTATTGTTATTTCATGTATGGAGGTAGACTACAATGGAAACAAAACGGTTTCAAATTGCCATAACCCAAGGCTTTTTCTCTTCTCAATTTCTCTCCAAGAATTTAAATAATGATACGACAAATATTTTAAGCAGACTTTAACATACTCGTAGCATTGACCTACATCAAATATTTGCAAACAATGTCAACTGTGAAATGCTAAAATGATGTCTTACTCTGTAGTACAAATACAACATTGTTTATTTACAACAACAAACATCACAGCTCATTATATTTCCTTATTAATAACGCAACTTAAGTTTTTTTTTTAATATAGCTCAGAAAATATAGAATGCATGGTAATACTACACTATCTAGGTCAGAAGTTGACATCCTGCGGGTCTTAAGCCACATGTACCTCCTTGGATGTGAAGCTGCGGCTCTTTGTTCCATACATAAATACTATTTATATCATAAAAAAAACTTTTAAAAACTGTATTGAATCTACTGGTTATGATTAGGCACCAATTTCTTTATCGCCGCAACATCTTTTTTTGCTTTTTACCAATATAAAACTTAATTGATGTAGGTATTAATTATTTATTTTTGGCAATACTGCTGCTGAGCTACTAAGAGCGGGTGGAATGCCAGTAGTTAAGGTCTTCCAGAAGCTGTTTAGTTCCTTCATCCTCGAAGGTAGTGTTCCAGAAGCGTGGATCAGAAGTGTAGAGGTTCTCTTTTTCAAGAAAGGTGACAAAACTTTATTAAAAAATTATAGACCCATCTCACATCTGAGCCACGTTTACAAGTTGTTTTTAAGGGTCATCACGAACCGGATATCACGCAGGTTGGACGATTTTCAATCTCCCGAACAAGCCGGGTTCCGTAAAGGCTTTAGCACCGTAGACCACATTCACACGCTGCGCCAGATTATACAGAAGTCCGAAGAGTATAATCGGCCATTATGTCTAGCGTTTGTGGACTATGAGAAACCCTTCGATTCGGTTGAGACATGGGCGGTGCTTCAGCCATTACAGCGGTGCCGCATCGACTATCGATACATCGAAGTGCTGAGGTATTTGTACGAAAAAAGCCACTATGTCGGTCCGATTACAGGATCAGAGCTCGAAACCGATCCAGTTGCAGAAAGGCGTGAGACAGGGAGAGTTATTTCTCCGAAACTGTTCACTGCTGCACTGGAAGATGTCTTCAAGCTTCTGGACTGGAAAAGACTCGGCATCAATATCAACGGCGAGTACATCACTCACATTCGATTCGCAGATGATGTTATGGTCATGGCGAAATCGCGGGAAGACTTGAGCAAGATGCTCGGTGACCTCGATAGTGTTTCCCAACAGGTGGGTCTTAAGATGAACTTGGACAAGACGAAATTCATGTTCAACGTTTATGTTGCACCTATACCAGTTCACGTTGGGAACTTGATCCTTGAAGTTGTTGATCATTATATATACCTAGTCAATTACATATACCATTATATACATTATATACATTATATTATATACCTGGTAAAGACAGACATGGACATTATATATATACCTGGTATAACATTATATATATCTGGTCAAGTTATTCAGTTAGGTAAATCCAACTTCAAGAAAGAGATCGAGAGAAACAGAATCCAACTCGGATGGGCAGCGTTCGGGAAGCTAAAGGGTATCTTCTTGTCCAAGTTACCGCAGAGCCTAAAGTCGAAAGTCTTTGACCAATGTGTGTTACCAGTGATGACATATGGAACTGAGACTTGGCCGTTAAGTGTGGGCCTCTTAAATAAGCTCAGAGTCGCTCAGCGTGCTATGGAGCGAGCTATGCTAGGTGTTTCTCTGCGAGATATGATCCGTAATTAGGTGATCCGGAAGAGAACGAGAGTAACCGACATAGTTCATAGAGTTAGCAAGCTGAAGTGGCAATGGGCAGGCCACATTGCTCGCAGAACCGAAAACGGCTGGGGAAGAAAGGTTCTCGAGTGGCAGCCCTGCACCGGAGGACGTAGTGTTGGACGACCTCCCACCTGGTGGACTGACGATCTGGTCAAAGTCGTGGGGAGCCACTGGATGCAAGCAGCTGGTGACCATGATTTGTGGAGCTCTATGGGGGAGGCCTATGTCTAGCAATGGACGTTCTCCGGCTGATGATGATGAAAAAATTAGGCTCTTTGAAACTTTGAAAAAAAAGGGGCCCGACCCCTGGCCTAGGTTGTAAAGTAGGAAATATCAAATATATACAATGTAAAGGGCTACTACATTTATTAATGACTAGCTGTTGCCTGTGGCATTGCCTGCGTTCTCACAGGAACCGTTCGGTCGTTCCCGCATGTCACCCCCTAGTTTGTCCCCGCGCGCCAGTGACATGTGGGAATTCTTTTGAAATAAATTCCCGCATGTCACCGGTTTGTCCCCCCCGGTGACAATCTGGAATTGATTCATGAACATTTTATTCTATAAGGGTTACATCTTTAAGGGTTCTTTTTCAATAAATTAAATTTACATATGGTTGAATTTAGATATTTTAGAAAGTTTTTTTAAGTAACTTAAATAATTCATCTTACCTTTCCATCATAAAAATTAACAATTTATTACACATTATTAATATAAATTTAGTACCGAATCTTAAAATACTCATCCTTTATTGTTTCAACTGCTTAAAATATAGAATATAGTAAGTTTCCTTGTTCTATTTGGGTAAAATCATGATAGATGGGCCTCATCAATAGGTCAATCTACTATTTAGCCCAATTTATGAAAATTATAAATTAATTAATTAAAAAACAAATTAGGTAAATTAAAATATTGTGTGATTATGAGCTAATGAATTAAAATTAAACATCGAAAAGACATCTGTGATTTTAAAATGATAGTTATGATTAGTACATACTTTTGATTATGTTGAATATAAATTTATGTCTAAAAACTGTTGCTTTTACATTTTTAAAGTAAAAATTGATTGTTAATTTATTTTTTGCCAAAAAATGTAACTTTCGTAAATATGTAACTCCAAATAGTTCTTTTTCTATCTATAGTTCAATAACAAATGTTCATTTCAACGCATGTTAAGATATTAGTTTTCATGTTAGTTTTTTGACTAGAGTGACCAAGGGGGTGACATACGGAAACTTCGTTTTCTGAATTTCCGCTTGTCACCGGGGGGATAAATTAGGGGGTGACATGCGGGAATGACGGAACCCGTTGTGTGTAGCAAATTTAATTTTTTATAATATGAAAAGATTTACAGTTCCTGTTGTTTAAATTTCAATAATGTAATTCATAACGTTTACCACTGATCTAGGGTTAATCTTGAGTCTTCTATAAAAATAAATAGTCCAATCTTGATTAATCAAAAGTAAAGAAATAATTATTAAGCCCAGTAATTTTTAGCTTTATTATACATGGTATCTAGTTATTAATGGAAAACCCTTTAACTGTGGCTAGCTCGACTGATGCCCTACTAGTAAAATAAATATGATCTTAGTAAAAGTGTCATAGTTTTCGAGATATCGAGTTAAAACAGTTTTTTTTTTAAAATATCTCCCAACCCCCGGTTATTTTTATGCCATTTCTTTAAATATTAACATTTTTGAGTACTGTTTTTTTTAAATTCACTTAGATAAATGATGTTCATAAATCCAATACATTATTTCAGTATTTTTTAATAAGTTAATAATTTAAAAAACGGTTTAAAGAAATGGCTTAAAAATAACCGAGAGTTGGTAGATATTTAAAAAACACGGTTTTAACTCTATATCTCTAAAACCATGACACTTTTACAAAGGTCATATTTATTTTACTAGTAGGGTATCAGTCAAGCTAGCCACAGTTAAAGGGTTATCCATTAATTACTGGACACCCTGTATAGAAGTTCATTACGTTATTAATATTGCATTGTAAATGATACTTACCATCAGGATTGAAGATACAATTAAACCCACCAATATTATGATGAATAAAGACCCAAACACTTGTAAAGCTGAAAATTAAATTAATCATATTTTAGACTTTCCAACAGTAAAAACTATGACTGTCAATACAAACATCCACACCAAAGATGTTATAGGGATAATGTTAACCTATAGCAGGTAAGATTTATGTCTTGGATACATAAGTTTATTGGCTGCCTTATCTTACAAACCAGAAAGAAACAATGGCAAGTTGTATGCTGACAGGATTTAGGGAATAGTGGAACTAATTTTGAGTCCTTAGGACACTACTGCCTATATAGTAAACTGATACATTGCCATAATAATTCACTATTTTAATCAAATAAAGTTTGTTATTGGAATAGAATCAACAAGATGAATTTGCTACAATGAGAAATATATACTGCCATTAGACATGAAACAATGTATATGTATATGTATACCCGAGTTAACACTCAACATCCCCATAAATAAAAATGCAAGTATTGGTGAAGATGACTGATTTCAATAAAACATTCTTAAATGTTTATGAAACTTTTATGTTATTTTAACTTTTATTGGGAATACATTGCGCTCATCTGGTTCAACAAGGGCACAACTTACATTGAGTTAATTTTTAAGTCAGAAAGGAGATTTTAACATAAATTGAAGCTTATTTAATTTAATTTTGTGTTTTCTATCCTTAAGATATTTCATTAAAAATATGTATATAATCTATAATTTATGTAATTTTAATCACTTATGCCTAAAAAAGTAATTTTCACAATTTTGGTAATTGTGCCTTTGTTGAATTGGATGAGCGAATTTGGTTTAATCATGTTATTCTTATACTGGGCTTCTTGTGTTAAACATGTTGCTGCTCCCTAGAGGTATTTAACAAGACAAAAGTAAGCATTAAAAGTTAAAAAAGAAGAAAGGTAGTAAATTATTATCAGGTTGAGTTAATTGATACACAGAAAAATACAAATGTTCACTTAAATTTCTTTTACACCCAATATAAATCATCAACATAGTCAATTAAACATATATTATTAAGAAGTGATAGATCATTACGTATTTATCATGTATTTAGTAATATTAGGGTTACGGGTAATGTTATTTTATTGATAACCTTTCCTATTATCACAAATTAACAACTCTAAGCGCAAATTAAAATTAAAGCTATATACAAAGACTTAAGATTTAATTCTGATTGCATATGAAACTTTAAAAACAAAAACTAGTATTTCATATCTTGCATTAGTCAAATCACTTATGAGATATCCAAGGGTGGTGTCAAGAGTCTCCTGCACTGCTGTGTTTGTATGAAAAGGGTACTGTAACGTGTACTGTGGAATGTGGAGTAAGCCAGAAAAGTCTACAAGGATCATGATCTCTGCCTACTCGACAGGGGACTTCGAGTGAAGTAATATGTACATGTATGTTTGAAGAATAACTCAGTGGTATTAGACATAAAATAATATGATAAAAAGAAATTCCTATTAGAACAATAGGGAAAAATACAAACAGAGACAAATGACCTTAGTACAGTGGTATGACATAGTTGAAGCAATACTTACAGTATCTAACATCAGCTTCAAACAAAGGATTCCATAACTGTGTAGAATCTCCACCAGCCATCTGATATGCAATAAATGTTAATAATACTAAGCTCATAGCTGATGTGTATACCGCTACTGCTCTACTTCCACTTTTGACCGTCGATGACCAAATACATGGTGACCAACACGATTCCAGCACAGGCATTTTGATTTAACCACCAAATCTTCTACTTTTTTTAATTTAATATCCTTCACTACGATCTGAAAGTAAATCACACATATATAGAACGCCACACTTAGAATAAGTGTTATTATTCTAAGACGCCACACCTATTTTAAGGTCTATGAACACCGACTATATTTCGAAATTAAGAGACGTGTTAGAAAGGTAATGAAACATTCGGAAACTTAATTAAGCTATTTTTAAAAAAATATTTTAGACCTAAAATTTAATTTAAAGCACTTGTCTGTTTAATTTTTCGACCACGATGTTAAAGTTTTAAAAATAAACAACTGTGATAAACAACGCCAAGCGGGTAAATTTGATTTTGACAAATGTCAATTGTTATTTTTCAAACCAAAACGTCAATTGCTAGAAGCCTACGAAGCAAAAAACATGAAATCATCCAAATTATAAAAACACACAACCCCTCTGTTCTAGCCATCTCGCAGACATGGCTTGTTCCAGGTTCGCCTTTTTGGTTCGCCGGTTCGGCATTACTTATTAAGTCTTCCCTTATTTTTACACGCATAACAATACCTCACTCAGACTACTTTAACTTAGTAGCTGCTAGAATTTCTAATACAATATTTTTTTCTATTTACATCCCACATCCTCACTTGTCCCTCATCCCAGAACTAGAACACATATTTTCGGCTATCACTGAACCCCTCCTCATCTTAGGTGATTTCAATTGTTCCCATCCTATGTGGGGTGGATCATCACAAGACACCTTTTCTGTTCGTTTTGTAGACTTAATAGACTCGCTCAATCTATGTTTACTAAATGACGGATCTCCTACGCGGAGAACATCCCCAACCCAAAACTCTAGTGCAATAGATCTGTCCCTTGCTTCTCCAAGTATTTCTTCATTAGTCACATGGAAAGTCGTTCAAGACTCCCATGGCAGTGATCACCTTCCTATCCTTATTACGCGCTCCCTTTCTGTTGTCCCAGAATCTGGGCCACCTCCCTTACTTAAATACCGAATATCTAAGTCTGATTGGCAAGCCTATGCTGTTACAACAGATCTAATCTCTACACCCCCTGAAATTACTTCTGATAACCTTCTCACTTCCTACAGGCAATTTACAGACAGCCTCCTTTCTGCTGCGGACTCACATATTCCTATAAAAAATAGCAACCGTGTCCATACTAGATCTCCTCCATGATGGGATTCACAGTATACTGAACTTGCTAAAGAAAGAAAAAGAGCAGAGTAAACCTATTGCATAAATATGACAATGGAGAACTTTTTAACTTATAAAAAGAGTGATGTTAAGTTTAGACGCCTATGTTCCAAAAAGAAAAGATTCAGGTGGTTTAAATTTTGTGAAAGCCTTTCTCCTAGTATACCTGCTTCCCTCATTTGGAAAAGCATTAAAATATACAGAGGTTCTTTTTCCTCGGTAGATATAAGTAGTAATGACACTTCTGCTTGGATTGAACAATTTGTAAATTTACTAGCTCCACCTTCTGTTCCAACTGAAGATTCTTTACCCTCCCCATATCAGCATATTATCTCCACCCATCCACTTGAACAGCCCTTTTCCTTGGCAGAACTTCAATCAGTTTTAAAACATGTAAAAGATTCCTCTCCAGGGATAGATGGTATACCTTATTCTTTCCTGTCAAAATCAGGTATACAATCCAAAAGTTACTTTCTAAGTTTAGTTAACAAAATTTTTGATACGGGAATCATCCCTGAAAGTTGGAAAACCCAACTAATAATTCCTGTTTTTAAAAAAGGTAAAGACCCTTCTTTAGCTTCTTCATATAGACCAATTGCGCTATCATCTGTCCTGGGAAAAGTCATGGAACACCTCATTAAGAATCGCTTAGATTGGTGGGTAGAAAACAACAACATTCTGCCCCCAACCCAATTTGGCTTTCGCAAAGGCATGCGTGCGGGTGGATGGCAACATATCGCCTTGGTTTGATGTTAATATTGGCGTCAAGCAGGGTTGTGTGTTGTCAGCGCGCTTGTTTATCTTATATTTGGACAAATGTCTTCAAAGGTTAAGATCATTGAATGTGGGAATGCGTATGGGTGACCAAGTGGTGAACTGCCTGCTTTATGCAGATGATGCTGTACTTTTGGGCTCTACACCATCTGAGCTGCAAACACTGGTCACAGTTATGGAAGGAGTTTGTAATGGTGTTTGAAAGAGACGTAGCCAGAACGGATGTAAGAGTTTTGGTTGATGA
>NJDC01002168.1:339291-383273 GCA_002245475.1 Calephelis virginiensis | reverse complement strand
TAATGTAATAATGCATTTGATTTGCTAAATAATAATTCTACTTGGGCACTAAGTTCAACAGGATGGCAATCTCTTCCAACAACTTTCTGAACTAGATGAGTACTATGCCTTATTTTTCTTGTAGCACAAAGTAATATCCCAGTATTTATGTTCCAGTATTCTTGAAGTTGTTGATCAATATATATACCTAGGTCAAACTGTTCAGTTAGGTAAATCCAACTTCAACAAGGAGTTTAATCGCCGATCCGACGTGGAAGGGTATCTTCTTGTCTAAATAATTATCGCAGAGTCTAAAATCGAAAGTCTTCGACCATTGTATCAAACCGATGATGACATATGGAAATGAGACTTGGCCTTTAAATTTTGGAATTTTAAATAACCTCAGAGTCGTTCAGCGTGCGATGGAGAGAGCGATGCTAGGTGTTTGTCTGCGAGATATGATCCATGATTCGGTGATCCGCAAGAGAACGAGAGTACAATCGACATAGCTTAGAGAGTCAGCAGGCTGAAGTGTGCAATGGGTAGGCTACATAGCTCACAGAACCGACAACCTGTGCGGAAGAAAGGTTCTCGAGTGGCGGCCTCGCATCGGAGAACGTAGTGTTGGACGACCTCCCACCCGGTAAAAGTGGCGGGGAGTCGCTGGATACAAGCGGCTGGTGACCGTGAGTTGTGGCGCTGTTTGGGGGAGGCCTGTGTCCAGCAGTGGACGTCCGCCGGCTGATGATGAATGATGATTGAGCACTAATTTTGACAGGATTTTCACAACTTTCGAACCTAGAAGAGTACTATGCCTTACTTTTTCTTGTCACATAAAGTAGTATTTCAGTATTTATGTTCGGGTGGTAGGTAAACCAATTTACACAACAGGTTTTAGATCCCTGCCTCAGGGGGCAGCGTACCAGTAGCGTTTTTAAAACTTTCAAGATTCACTTCACTTAACTTCTACTTTATTTTAAAAAAGTAGTTAGTATATTGGTTTTCATATGAACTACACAATGTTAAATGAAAGAATAGTTTAAGAAGCTATGATTAGCAGTAGCGTTAGCAATATTGCTATATTACGAAATAAATGTCCTTTGAGCAAATTACACAAATTATTATTGATCTAACCCCAAAGTAAGCGAATTGTGTTATGGGTGTTAGAGAACAACGCATGGTAATACATACAAATATTTAAAAATAATATTGGAATTAATTTAATAAACGATAGGAATAAAATACATGACAAACTTCAAAACCTTACGTTTTAAAAACTTGGCCTTTTTATGACAAAATTAAAAGAGGAAGTAAAAATCCATGAGGAAATAAAAAATAAAGTTGACAATTAATAACATGTAGTTCTCTTACTAGTCTGTGCACAAAGAGTAAATTATCTGTCCATAAAGGAATGTGTGCATTTGACCAAAGACTACTTATTTACACATATTTTTCTAAGAAAGTATCTGCTGCTGCTGAAGAATTTTCAAATATTAACTTATGTATTATGTTAGTTGTATGAAATCAATAAATTTTTTTACGGCTTATTTTAAAGATGCTTGTAAGTATTCACAGATTTCATGTTGAAAAATATATATAAACTGTCAAAATAAAAATATAAACAAACTGTAGTGTGTCTACATTCTTTAATAAGTAACTAGCACATCTCGCGGTTGCAAGAATGTAAAAAGCAGTATCCTTCATGAATTCTACCAGAACTTAAACAAACACGTTTTGATTAAACTTCTTTTTCGAATTTTTAATCATATTAACTGTCATACGCGGCTTCGCACGCGTGGCAGTAATACAAACTTTGACTTTTATACACACTTTCAACTCCTATTTCACCCCCTTAAGAGTAGAATTTCCAGAGACGCTGAAATACGTTTCTTATAATTTTTAATAAGCAGCCCAAAAATCAATTTTCATATTTCTAAATTAAGAAATTACGGTTTTTTATACAAATTTGTGAACCCTATTCACCCCCTTTGGGGTAGAATTTCCAAAATTCCGTCCTTAGTGGGTGTTTACTCATTAAAATGACTCTACTCAACAAGTTTCATGATATTTTTTTCTTTATTTTATAATGCAGTTATTTATAGTATTAACTTTTTTACCTTTTCTGTCATTTCAACTATTATTTTTTAGCTCCTTTCATTTACAATATGGTACCTATTTTTATTTTGAAACTTTTTTATTTCAGATTTTACAAAATCGTTTTGTTAACAACCCGTCTACACATGCACTGATTTTATAATTTTTCTCTAAAGTAACACAAAACAAATCTGCTTATGAGGATATGATGACCAGGCTGATAACTGATGACAACTACAGTGGCAATTGTCTTGGCGTTATCTTTACTAATTTATGACGTCACTTTACTTAATTGTAAGTTAATAATGCATGTTTCTGGGTGCTGCTGGTGACTTAATTCGGGTAGATTTACTACAACTACGATATAATTTTTATACTTAGCTGCAAAATATATAGCTTCGTTTGTCACTGTCTCCAGTAAACCATAACCCGATTTAGTATCTTCACACCCACATCCTCGAAGAGGTAGGCAGAGGCACAACCAGGGCACCCACGACTAGTCGAAGACACAAAATCCCACAATATGGCAGGTGGCAAGCCTATCCACTGGGCCAACTGGGCACATATCCAATCCCGAGCAACTTTTTTTAATTAGAAAATTGGAAAATCCCAATTTTTTTTTGGACTCGAACCCGGGACCTCATGCAGTCTAGTCCAATAACTGAACCGCTAGACCACAGAGGCGATAATAACCCGATTTAAGCTAGTAAATCGATATTAATCGTAACTAACAGACATAGTTTCTTATTCCCAATTTTGATATGGTTGAAATTCCTTATAAAGGTAATCTCAAGCTAAAGATGATCTGTACATTCAAATGTTTCTCTACAAGCTGGATTTCAAGTTATTTGATTATTATTACTGAGTGTTGTTATATTTTATTGAATCAGGCATTACTTTGCGGAAATCCATTATAACAGATGTAAAATAAGCCTTTATTTTGCTAATTCCGCGTAAGCAGTGTAACCGTTGTGGCAAATAATCCTCCAAACGACACAGAATGTGACAAGCCTAAATGACGTTCCCACCACCCACCTCCGCGACCAGAACTCGAATATAGGAAGAGCTCGGGAAACAATATAAATTGTCACGTTTCTTACATGTGACAACCCTACCTAAAGTTCCCACCTCCCACCTCCGCGACCAGATCACAAATAGAGTCCGAACACGGGAAACAAAACTACTTGTCACGTTCTTCGCCAACTTTGTCGATACACAAAGGCTTATTTTACATCTGTGAGTGTTGTTATGTCTGTAGTTTCTAAACTACAATATTTGTGGATTCGATTCGAAAAAATACAGGACAACCTGTAAAGCACATAATATAAACCTGAAAATTAAACATGTAAATTAAATATTGCCATATCCTCTTCCACGGAAACCGTGTAAGCGGGACAAAAGTATCTTATAACCTACCTCGGAACTCATCATGAGTACATACTTACATACCAAATTTCGTTATGATTGGTTCAGTAGATTTCGTGCGAATCTCGGTCGGGATACAGACATACAGGCAGGCAAATTATTAAAAAAAAATAAAAATTCTGAATTTAATATGTTCTGTTGCCCATGTTTAGTTTTTCAGCAAAGAATTCAATTTTCTACAGTTTTATTTTTTGCTTTAGATTACTAAATAACTTTGCTATATTCAAGCTGAGATCTTAGCCTACATTTACAAGCCTATCAGCTACCCATCGCAGAATCTTTTACAGAGTTTAACTTTCATTTTGCGTAATTTTATTTGCTAGCTAATACTGATTTGTGTATTTTATTTTACTAAAAATAAAATAATCTTCTAGCGGTTACTACTAAAGACAATCTTGCTGAGAGATTGGTTTATTTACTAAGTGTTTGTGTTATGTTAAAGAAAATCAACATATTTCCAAAATATTTGTGGAAGAAATCAAGTTGTGTTTGTTTTATTTTGGAGGTAAATATTTAATTTTGGTAGATCTTATTTAACATAGAGATACTGATGTCGATAGGTATACCTAGACTCATTTATTCTTAATTCGTTGTAGATATTCTATGGCCTGTCATATAAAAAGTAGATACATGATTTTCTATATTAAATTCTCAAGTTTCATAGTGAATATTATATAATATTTTAATTACAATTGCGTTTATCTTAGCTTAATCGTAAACTAGCATTATTTCGGTCAAAAGTAAAACAAGTTCATAATCGATTAGCCACCATTCCAAAAAAAAGACGATTATGCTTGGCAGGTGTTAAGAAAATTCAGAGGCTAGAGCATAAGAGCGTTCTTCTGTTTCGTCATTATATTTTGCTCTTTTGTATTCCAAAACTAAAACTAAGAAAATATTTGCAGCTTCCTCTAAGTTTTATTGTTCTGGAAAGTTCAATAATTTATTTATGGGAACCACTAAAAGACTACGTGCTTCTTTACAGCGATGACATCTTGGTATATCTTTATGAGGATACAAGTTTCGAATGGATGATTTGCCGTTTATGTTGCAGTGAAAATAACTGTTCTAATGTTTTTGCGCGCCTGGTGCTAAAAATAACAAGTTTATGTGTTTTATTGACTGTTTGTTTTTTTACTAGTTTTATTTTATAAAAATATTCGAATCGAAAGCAATATATTATTTTGTTAGTCTTTTTGTCATCATTATTCCAGCAGTAATCTCAGTTGTTTCTCACGTCTAGACGGAGTCGAGGTTTTGTTCTTTTATCTCATGATCTTCGACATCTCCAGTGTTGTTTGGATTTTGTTTTATTATCTCCTTTTCCGCTATATAGGTAGCCTTTTGGATCACCTCACTATTTAATTTTTTAAATTTCTTTAAACGTTACACCCGTTTCATAACCTTTTTTGATTGACTTAATTGTTAGTTCCACTATTTTTTTTAATGTTTGTTGTCATTACTCAGCCAACAACCAACCGATTTTGATGGTCCTTTTTTAAAAAAATAGGTATTGATTTTAAAGTGGTCTCATATTAGTTTTTCATACAACCTTGTTTTTTGTCATGTACACTACGAAATTAAACAATCCTTTACCGCTCTAGTGATTTTTATTCAATGCTGTTGGCGTCCTTACGTTTTATTCTCGATATGAGCGTTTTAATTCTTTTAAGTAATCAATTGATTTAATTAAATACCTATGAATATTCGAATTGACATAAACTTAATTCGACGTGAATTAACCCTTAAGAATTGACATAAAAGTTGTCCTACACTCGATTCTCTCTGCCAACCCTGTAAGGGACTTGGCGTGCAGATATTTATGTTGTGTAATGGAGTTATTAATATTTCAACCTTGGTCTAACATTTAGTAATAACAGAAAATGTTTAAAAAAAGTGCACCGGTTCGTTTTGTCCATTGACTTGAAGGGATAACTAAACATGCTAACTCTCTTACAAACAACAGAGATATACTAATTCTGAAAACATTTTACTCCTTTTTAGAAGTAACGGTTTAAAATTGTCCCGCTATACAATGATTGCGGTACTAGGAATTCATCAAAACAAAGCGTTCACATTGTGTTGGTGTGCATGAATATTTTTGTATGCAAAATGTTCGCTGTGACCAAAATATTTTAAATAGCCAACGAGATAAGGACGACTACACAAAATAAATATATTTTTTCTTCACAACATCCCAAAGCTTTTAATCTGGAAAATACATAATTACAAAGAATTCATTTGTTCCCACAGTTTGGTCCCCACATTTATTCCTTGTGACAATAAATCATACATTTTTATTTTTAAATGGAATAATGAACATTTTGTCACTTCCATTTCACTGATTTGAATGCATAGTGCAGTATACAATTTCCTTGCGTACCTAAAATATATTAAATTGATTTAGTATTTTTATGCGTAACAGTTAAAAGTAACAGAAAACTGTTGTAAGGACAAGAAATTAAAAAAAAAACTAAGTCAGCTAGATCCTAAGTTATATTATCACTAAACAATACGACAGCAATTTCGCGATCTTGAAAAATATATATTTTTTGAATATGAGAGTATATCAAAACAAGCACACGGGCAATTTATAGTATTGTTTATTTTAGAAGATAACCGTGGCGTATAGACATCATAAATCTTACAGGCTGTCTTATAGCCGGCATATTAGGACCTAATTGTGCAAGCTACTCTACTTTTTGGGCTGGAACATAGGAAAATACTTTGACAATTACCTACTGACACACCCAAACATTTTGTGATCAATAGAAATTTTACAAGTTTAGAGTTAATTTGTGCATACAAAATGAACACAAAATTATCAAAAATATTATTGCTTCCACAAGAGAAGTAACAAGAAACAAAAGATTATTGGACAGATTCCAATTTTTTTTACGAGTAAACGGATATGAACTTACACATTTTTTTATTACTTTTGCCGCTTCTAGTTACTATTAAATCAAATAAATGTAATACTTTTATTTAGTTGTTTTAATGAAGACGCCTGATCGGATGAATCTATTTTTTTAATTATTATGCTTTTTTTTTGTTGTTTTACTCATTGTCAGAAAACGGTTCTTATGAACACAAAAACTGGGGCAGTGGCAGGGAAAAGGGAAAAAACAAAACTTTGATTTTTTCCATACAAACTGTTAGTAGATGTTAAAGTTAATCGATACCAAGTTTGCCTGGTCGGTTAATCTTATATATTTAAAAATGAATCCCCATTTCGTGTGGTCATAACATTACGCCTGAAGGGATGGATTAGATAATTACTTTTTTTTTGTGTTACTTATCCTCAAGAATAGGATCAGATTCAGAAAAAACGAGAAAAATGGGTAAAATAACATTTAAATTTTTCATACAAACTGTTTATAGTTATTAATGTAAAGCAATACGAAGTTCACCAGGTCGGCTAGTTAACAATGCAACTGAGTACAAATTAAGTTTGTAAACGCCCTGTCATATGGATTTCAGACGCCAGTCTGCCGCGCTATTACAAAAACTAGCTTTTCATACCTTCAGGTTTAATTTTGAAATATTCCACTGATTGTTTCAAAAAATACATTACAAATTACGATTTTTTTTTGTTGTTTTATTAACCGGTCTCAAACAAATGTTACATTTTCGTTAGGTTTCGCGTTTATTTTTTTTAGTAGGTAAATATGTTATTTAATTGATACAGTTGTCTAGCAGTCCGATGTTGGCGTTGACAACATAAGGATTTGGGTTCAATTCCCAAATTGGGCTACTCAAAATGTATTTTTTTAATTTTCAATCATTATTCATACAACAAAAGAAGAATTATTGTTCTGCCTGCTCACGTGTGACACAATGGCCAAGGGAAATAGGGATTTATTTTTATATTTTAACCCCATTTGGGATCGAGGGAAAGTAGCTTCATTATTTTTCAACATATTATATCTATATGAAATACTTAACATCAAATATGCCAAAATTACTATCAGCAGACGACAAGTATAAGATTCTTCTAAGATGGTTTTTTTATGTTATTGGAAGGCAAAAAAGCAGACGGATTTCCTGATGGGTAAGAAATTCACGCTATCTAGAGACACCAAAAAACGCACCATGCATTGCCAACCTGAGGCCGAGATGTTAGACCTCGAACAAAAGTAAGTTTACCGGCTACCATACCCTTAGAACCGGAACAAGTCAACTTCAAGCACTGACGTTATGGCGGCAGGAATAGGTAAAGCGGTGGTACCAATCCGAGCGAGTTGCTGCGAAACTCTACCACCTAGTAGGATGTCACGGTTTTAGTGACGGTAATCCTATGCTCACCTTTTACGAGCTGACTGACAGGAAGGTAGATGGTCTATTCTACAAAGGAGCCCGGACCAACAAGGGGAAATAATATACAAATAATATATGTAGTAATAGTGCGTTGCCAACCTCGAGTTGAGAAATTATTAAACCTCTTTCAAATTTTAATAACATAATATAGTAATGCTCGAGATAGGCTAGAATTTTTTCTCGTGTTGTTAGGATAGACAATTTGACTTCTTGCCATGCAACTCCTAAGAGGCGGGCATAGGTTAAATGGTCATTGTCAACATGATCATCGTCTCTTACCATCAAGCGGGCAGTGTTCTAGAACACTGTTTTATAATTCAAGAAGGCTTGCTATAGTTTTGTTTAAAATATTTTTAATTATTGAAAAATTAAGCGGAACAGATCTGTAATACCATTACCTTTTGTTGTACCAGCTACTCGATACTCCAAATCGGAACACGACAACGTAGAACATTCGTAACAGTGAGATCCGAGAAAGAGTGGGATTGAAAGAAAGTGTTGGTGTTTAATTGCGAAAGGGTATGCTCCGTTGGTTTGGCCTTGAGGAAAGATTGACAGATGAAAGATTGACAAAGCAGATATACAATGCGAATGTGGATGGATGTAGATACCTGGGGAAACCAAGGTTGACATTCCACGATCAAATCACTCGGATAATATCCGAGGGTGGCGTCAAGAGTCTCCGAAACCGGCGTGTTTGTATGAAAAGGGTAATGAATGTGAAGGAAGCTGGACAAGTTTGTCAGGATCGTGAGTTCTGGCACTCGATACTCTCTACCAACCCCGGAAGGGACTTGGCTTGAAGATATGTGTTTATGTTTGTCTGCATGTACAACATATAACTGATACTTTATACTACTACCGATATACAAGTTAACAACGATTTGTCTACGTATACTAATATTTGTGAATACTAGGTATATAATAAAATGTATTGTGTTTGGTTTTCCATTTACCGCAAGTAATTAAAATTTAATTAATAAAAAAATTAAACAATGAGCGTAGCGTAGTGTTAAGTCACATATTTTTGTGTATAAAGACAGTAAGAAGGCTGGAAAACGACATCCTCTTCCCACCCGGTTTTTTTTCCGTTATTTCAAAGAGTTTTCATCAGATAGTTAAACGAAAATAGTTAATTAGAAAGAACACAACTGACACCATTCTTAAAATTGATATAAATAAGAGTCAGAAAAGGGACTTATCTGCCTAAGTATATAAATCTCTTTTCCGAGAAAAATGTTACTTTCATCCATTTTGATTAAAAAATATAATAAAAAAAACTTTAATACGCCGACACATCCGTAACTCAAGTGATATATAAAAATCCCATTACGATATGTAATTTCCATGTAAATGTATTAAACAATTATCATAACAAACAATAAGTCCACCCCCAGGGTGTATACTAATTGAATGAGCGCCACCCATCATTTAATAGAACTAGCCGCTGATGGAAAATACCATACAGGTTGATCTACATATAGACCGTGTTTTCTTGAACAGGTTGGCAATATTTCAACTAGAGACTCTATATAACTTGAAAATGTAAAAGATCAAGAATAAAAATAAATTCTTATATATCGATATATTAATACGTGATGCCAAAACTTTGCACCCCTTTTTACGAAAATTGCGCGAACGGAGGATCTTAAAATTTGGCACACTTATAGTTTATGTGTAGGAGAAGTGCAGAACGCTAATATTTTTCAATAATAATGCTTATAAAGTACATTAAATCAATAAATAAAACATTACCCACACTACCATGCATTTTACACACACAAACAAATATATTGATGATAATGATAAAAGATCACGGATAGCGCACTAAAAAGTTTGGAAACAAAGTAGTTGATCTTGAAAAATGAAGATGGCGTTCTTATCAACAAGATATTAAAATTTATTTTGGTCGAATTTCGACCATCGGGCGACCACTAGTAAAAATAAAATTTCCCCATTTTCCTTGGTCATTGCATCACCCGTGAACGGATGAACTATTTTTGATAATTCTTGTTTTGTTATGTTAGTTATATCAGAGATTGTCTTTAGTTATATTGTGAGGAAAAAGCTTGTAAAAAAAAAACATTCAATAATTCAATTCAAAAGTTAGGACAGGACAACGTCCTACGGAAATAAAAATAGTAATGTACGCTAAAAAGAAGGGCGCTTTTTAGAGCTTTTTAGCGTCCGCGTTTTAACGGGCACTGACCCTTGGAACAACTGCCATGCCCAACTGGTTGTACCACGAGTATATAAATGTATCCGTATTCAAATCAGTTGTACTAACTAAAAAAATTGTTGACCTGAGGTACAACTTGTAAAATTTGATCAACTGGTTGTATTGGTGGAAAATTAATTTTATATATAGACCAACTGTTGAAAGGGTTCAAAAATAAAAAATAAAACAATGCTGAAAGTTATTTGATTTCGATTTATTAGTTCTTCAGTCGGTATCGACCCTTGGTACGACTGCCATGTCCAACTGGTTGTACAACAGGTATACAATGTATCGAACTTGCAAAACTTATTTTTCAAAATTTGTTAATTTTACCTGTAAAAAAACTTTATAAAAATGCTGTACTGGTCGTCCCACGAGAAATAAATGTAATTTCTAAAAGTAATCTCCATAGTGCAACGAGATGTGTGTTAAAGTTGATTATACCTATGGCCAGGTGGCTGATTATGTATCTCAGTGGCAAACTCTAAATGGAAAAGTGTACAATAAATAGCTGTCAAATGACATGTTTTATATTTGCTATTTCCAGTGACCAACAGAAATACAATTGAGACAGCAAACACAAATGACGTCATTTGACAGCTATTTGATGTACACTTTTCCATTTTGAGTTGGCCACTAGGATACATAATCAGCCCCAGGAATAGAAAAACTGTTAAAAATAATTACTGTTTTCTATACTAAACAATTAATATTACTATTAGTTACCCGCGGCTTCGCCAGCGTATTTGAGTTATTTAGCTCTACCACATTACTTATTGAAATTTTGGTGTAAAAAGTGAACTATGTTCTTTTCCAAAGTTAAATAAATTTTTTCACAGAATTTAGAAAAAAATTTTAGCCATTTTGAAGTGAAACGAAATATACATACAGCCGTTTGCATTTCTATTTATATTTTATTGTATCTTATGGCCAATATCACAAAAGAGGTAGACAGAGGCATTACCAGGGCACTCACGACTAGCCGAAAACTTTAAGTACCACAGTGTGATAGGTTGGCAAATCTATTACTAATTGGGCATATAGGCAACGTTGTTATTATTAGAAAATTGAAAATACATCATTTTTTTTGTTGCCCGACTGGGGATAAGAATTGCCAAATCTGGTAATAGTGTCTAGAAAAACTAAAATACTCTGCGTAGAACCATCTGCTACTAAACCTACGTACCTCTTACAAACTGCCATAAGAGGCGAGGATACGTTCAAAGGGTCATTAGTCATTACCAAGAACTAACAAGACCACTTGTAATAGAGCTCTGCAACAACAAGCACGGGAAGGGATTCACCGCCCAGCGATTATACCATTATTTACCGTCTTATGTTTCCTTCCGCTATAACTATAGTGTCATGTAAGGTTAGGCTATTGTGAAGATTTGCACAATGGGCTCTGGCCACGGCGTCTCGCTTATAATATCTGCTATGACCTATTGTGTCTAGGCTAAAGTTGTCTCTTACCATCAGGAGATCCCAGTGCTTATTTTCATAACATGAAAAATAGATGAACCATATTGCATTCTAATTAATTATTATACGTTCACAGAATATTCTTATTTATAGTAAATTTATAATGAGAATAAGGTATCCTTAAATCAAATTGCCTTTTGCATTAGTAATGTACCCGTTACCTCTACTTCTAAAACCGATCATTACGGTAGATAGAAAGCGAGGAAAGGTAAAGCTATAATTTCGTCTTCTAACTTAACCACTAATTATTTATTTAGATTTTATAGCTCTGTGCAAGTACTCAGAACCTAACTGAAGGAAAGCTTCGACGGATGTTTAGGTGGAGGCATGCTAGAAGAAGCATATTAACCCATGCTTTAAATAATTACCCTGACTTTGGCAAAGAATTCCAGGCCTTTGCAGTACAAACAACAAATGAACTGGCAAATCTTTTTGTACGTGTGCTATATTGGCTATATAAGAATGAGCTCGTAGTATGTCTTGAGTTACAGTATAAAAATAGAGATGATGCGATCAAATTATGTAGACCCTGTGCGCATTGTCCTATACGACGATGCTCAAAACTAAAGAACCTGGAGCCATATAGTTCTTAGTCTCCGATAGACCGTTTCGTAACAAGTTGGTAGTTTGCAGATCCAGCCTTCAAGTTACAACAAAAAAGTAACTACATATATTCAGACCATGTTATCCATACCTTCATAATAATCCTTATCCAAATAAATCATTTCACATTTAAGTATGTTTCAAACCTTAAGATCACTTTTTGAAGTTTAAAAATCGAACAATCCATTCAAAAGATATTTGAAATTAAAAAATTCAATCTTAACAAAACACTTTGTTACCCACACTAGCAAATTATCAAAAGCGGACGCCGAGCTGTCGCCACTTTACGAGTTTAACTCACTAATGACCCCCACTGCTCCGCTCGGGTAATAGAACTTATCTCTACTTATAATAAAGAGGAAAGATTTGTTTGTTTGTTTGACAGTATTGGATAGGTTTCGAAAATGTTGGACTGATTTGGAAAATTCTTTTATCATTAGTATCCGACATTATCCTTCATAATGATAGGCTATGTTACTTCTAGGAAATATTAAAAATTTGTCTACCTGTCCGAAGCCGAGAAAGGTCTGTAAAAAATCTGGTATATGAAATTAATAATATTTAATACGATAAAATCGTAAGTTGTACTTGAACCTGGACGTTTAAGATACGAGAGGAAAACTTCAGGATATCTTTCAAATTCCAAAACCCGAATTTCAAATTACTTATATTAATTTACTTAGGTTATTTTATTACTTATGTGATCAGTAAAAAAATCTTACGACGGTTCACCCAGGTGGTCTAGAGAGGTGGACGGTGGGAAAGCACTGATAAAAAATATTTTTAAATGAATGTATTCTACATTTGTAATGAAAAACTTGGAATTAACTTGGAATTTTGTTACATTCGTGTTGCTGAGAATTAGAAAGTTGTGTGCCTTTTCACGAAGTTGTCGTACTTCTCTACAATCGACGAGCTGAAACGAGCTAAATAAAGCACTACATAATTTAGTTTTGAGCGGACGAAAGTTGTATTTACGTAGCTATATCTAGGCTATCTATCTTATTTATGTAAACATAGAGATACATACATATCAATACATACACACATAAACATATCTTCAAGTCATATCCGTTACGGTGTAGACGAGGATCGAATGCCAAATCTTACGATCCCTGCAGACAAAACCCGAGCGACTTCACCAAGTGGAATGTCAACCTTTTTTTATACAAGAGGAGTCAAACGAGCAAGTGGGTCACCTGATGGAAAGTGATCACCGCCGCCCACGGACATCCGCAACACTAGGAGCATCACAGACGCGTTGCTAACCTTTAAGGAATGAGTACGCTCTTTTCTTGAAGGTCCCTAAGTCATTATTGTTTGGGTATACCGCCCTCAGCAACTAATTCCACGAAGGTGTTAAGCGAGGTAATAAATGTCTTCCGAATCGCACTCTTGTAGATTGCCACGCATCAAGATGATGATGGACGGCCCCGAATGCGCAATTTTGTCATAAGAAAGTCAAAGGTTTCGTGTTCTCTTTCTACTTGAAATGATAACACGATAAGGGCTTGCCTTTATAACAGGCCTCTCGTAAGAGATGAGTACAGGTTAAAATATAGGTAATTTTAACCCAACTAATAACCAGCAAGAAAATTGGTGGTAGAGTGCTATGCAGCAACTTGCCCAGGTGCAGAAATGAAAAATAGCATTAAATCAATAAATAAAACATTACCAACACTACCGTGCATTTGACACACACAAAGAAATATATTGATGATACCGATAAAAGATCATAGATGGCGCACTAAAAAGTTCGGAAACGAAGTAGTTAGTCTTGAAAAATGAAGATGGCGTTCTTATAACAAGATATTAAAATTTATTATGGTCGAATATCGACCAATGGGATACCACTAGTTTTTATAAATATGTAATTAGTTAAATATATTTAAACATAACTCACTCGTTTTCCGAATTTGTTTAGTAGTTCGAAAACTTATCTACTGATAGGCGGTCCGATATGGTCGGCGCCAATCCACAACGACGACTTCGTTGGCCGATTATTGAACTATGTGGAGGAGAACGGCTATCGCTTTGGTACCGCCAAAAGGCTACACGGTGTTTTCAAAGAGTATATAAATACTACGTAATAAGAGGCGGGACTTCCATAGATACATAGCAAACCCGAATTTGTATCAAGTTTACTTATACCAAAACATATAACCCGAACAATTTAAAAGTAAGGCTAAAAGCATTCAGATATAAGGCAACTACTGTCATATTATGATTTGGGCGAATAAAAACATAGCAAACTTATTTTTTTCATTCTTTTATATGAAAGTTGCGCCAAACTGGGTGTTTTGTCCATAATGCACGAGGAACTTTTGGATGTGCACCTGTATTACGTCCTCGATAAACTCTTCGGCAGAGTGCATTTGGAGACAATGCCAATACTGTTTATGAGGTAAGATACGAACTGACCTACGCCGGCTGCCTCATTTTGCCTCCAGCATTGGGCTTTGACTTGTTCTATTCAAATTTATCACATGCATAATCACATGCAACACATGCAATGATACAGATTTCTTAATAATAGGGTGTACTTTGTAACATACACCAAAGATTGTAATGCAGCGTTACCAATTCAAGCCTTGCTTAGGAGTTTACTGGCTGCCATGTCTTCCAAAATGAAACATGCCAACGTCGAGTACTGACGTTTTGACGGCGCGATCGATCCAGTTATTGATCTACAACAGTCAAAGCAAATTTGCTACTAAATATTTAAATTATAAATATCTGTTACAGTCAACAAACTGAAATTTTATTTAGTAAAACATTTACGTATTGATGACACTATATTGGGGATTTCAATCCGGCGTCATATTTAACCGACCGACCGGATCCGGCCGGAACGGTCACGTTGGTTCGTTCGTGGAATAGTCTCTTTAGTCACGTGCATTGAAAAGTATACACGGGCAGATTTTCAAATAAATGTTCACTCTTAAAATTTCAAAAATAAATATCCACTTAACAATATATACTATATAACCATCCGAGTTTCTCACAATAATGTATACATTTCACGCTTTGCTCATTCCTGCTGCTATAATGTCACTGTTGCAATTTGGAGGGTAGAGTAGCTGGTAGACTAGCGCAACAGGCCTTCCATCCCATCTTCAGGATAGGAACGCACCTGTAATACTAATGGTGTCTATAGGCCACAGTTATCTCTTACCATCAGGAGAGCCGTATGCTTGTTTGTAGACACGTAAAAAACCTGTTAAATAAGGGCATTTTAGGTGTGTAGAAAAATGTATATCTAAAGCGTACTCGACATACTCGTAGTTGAGCAACACAGAACCATCTAGATGCTGCGTCAAGTTTTCGGAATCATATCGAATAGATCTGTAGGGTTACTCTCAAATATCGATATCACGCGAATTGGAAATTGGTATCGTATATGTCATTTTAGGTACTTTTGAACACAGTGCTACCTAGCAGATTATTAACATTTATTTACAAATAAATTCAAAGAATCCGATAAAACAACTTATTGTTTACTAATAATTAACAGTTAATAGCAAGTATTGTAACACTAACTAAAATGATATACTCGATTCTAATTTCCAATATTGAATGGATCGAGGTTTAAGAGTAAACCTACTGTACGTCCGCGTCGCCAGAAATAAGTGTGTGTCGGTGGCATGTGGACGTATATAGTTCAAAAAAAAAATTGAGTGTGATAAATTCGGCACGGATTTTTTTAGACAAAATCAAAAAGAATAACCATAAAACAGGCTGGAATTGAATAATTATTCAATGTCTAATACAATGACTAGCTATTTGTAAAGCGTCCTTATACTCCTAAACATACCTTATGGGGTATGGAATTTGTAGAAATTGATACTCGCTAAATTATCAACCATCTCTTCAATTAAGATGTTTTCATCGACAGTAAACAAGCCACAAGATAACCACTGTTTTAAAATGAGAGGATTCAAGTTCCTCTCTGCGTAGCTCTCGCGTCAAGCGCGGTTTCCGGACGCAATATAAAATTGCTACGCGCGAGTGGTTACGCCCGCAAAACGCCCTTTATAGACTAGTCGTAATGGTTTATTTTTGACCATTTTTGCGATGTTTTGGTATATTTTTTTATGATATTGGATATGGCAAACAAGCAGACGGATTTCCTGATGGTAAGACATTCACGCCGCCTAGAGACACCAAAGGTGGGAATGCTGCGTTGCCAACCTGAGGCCGGGATGTTAGGCCTCGAGCAAAAGTAAGTTTACCGGCTACATAATCCTCCAAACCGGAACACGTCATAACGTTATGGCGGCAGGAATAGGTAAGGCGGTGGTACCAATCCGGGTGAGTCGCTGCGAAACTCTACCACCTAGTCAGATGTCACGGTGTTAGTGACGGAAAGCCTTTGCTCGCCTTTTACGAGCTGCCTGGCAGGAAGGCAGATGGTCTATTCTACAAAGAAGCCCGGATCAACACGGGGAACTATTTCATTTGACTCTTCCCGCACTCGCTTGGATAAAGCGAGGGCTGGTCGACAGCTAAGCCAAAGCAAAGGAATATCGTCGGCCAGAAATAACAAAATGTGAAATAAGTTTACCCTTGATGTTCAGATCCTCTAATTAGAACAGGCCTTCAACCCCTCAGCCAGATAGCTTGCAAGAGACTAGTACAATTTAAAAGAAGTCGCTACTAACAAGACCACTGGTGGTGGAATATTTTGCACCAACTTTTCCGGTAGGGTTCACCTCTCTATCTATTCCTGTCACCATAATAACTCATTTTCCATTAGGTAGGGTAGCAGGTAGACTTGCACAATAGATTTAACATTTCGGTCACAAGGCAGCGGCAAACTAGAAACACCTATGGTGTCTTTAGGCCACGGTTACCTCTTACCATCAGAAGAGCCGTATGCTCGTTCCTGACTTTTCACGAAAAATGGATGCAATTTTTATCTCGTACAACACAGGTGAAGATTTATGAAGCATTTTATTGATACTAATATGACAAAAATTCATTAGTGATTAGTGTCTGTGATTAGTGCAATCCCACTTCAAAACGTCATTCAAAATGTGTACATTTTTCTTTTTCCAATCTTTGATTGTCTGATAAATAATTAAACTTTTTTACAGCCAGCCTATGAGACCTTTTTATTTTTAACTAGCTGCTTCGTCGAACTTCGTTCCACCCGGTCAGTTTGTATGGAAAAATTCAATTGTTGTTTTTCCCAGATTAATCACAGCCGTACGGGATAAAATGTAAGATATATCCGTCTTTTTCGTCGTGTTTTTTTTTATATATCCGTCTCCTGATTTTACTTATTCAAACTATTTCTGTGTCAATTTTCAGCCAAATCGGTTTAGCCGTTCTTGAGTAATAAATAATGTAACTAGCACGACTTTCTTTTATATATATTATATTTCTTTGTTAAAATGGTTCGACCAACTTAGGTATCTATTCCAAACCACAACGTCGCTAGTATGAAGCACAAACTAGTGTATACCATGTATACATGCCATGTAGCCTATGTTACGTAGATTGTAAAGCCACTAGTGATACAGAGGTCACATGTGGTTTGTTCCATAATTGAAATGAGTTTCATTAATTGGCGTTCATCCAATTAGGCAACACCCTGACTAAGTAATTGTGCTCATACAAGTGTATTATTGACACAGCTATTCCATCGAGTAATCAGGATTAGGGCATTGTCTATACTTATGATAAAACTGTAGAAGAGTGGTTTTTGTATATTGAAGATATTTAAATAAAATAGATACAGATAACAAAAAAGCTAAACAAAATTTTAGTAATTTTAGAATTTTTGTCTGTCGAACTGTCGTTTGTATTCCTGTCAGCCTGTCTGTCTGTCAGTGTCATGACTGTGATTTACGCTGAATATACTTAACGAATCGTAACGAAATTTGGATGGTACGTAACATGTTCTGAGGAAGGTTATATTTTTCTTTTTATGCCTAAAGAGATATTCGTTGGAGAGAGGTAAAAGACAAAATGTAAATAAATAATTGTCTTTGTCCTTTTAGTACGATTTAATTTAATCATTCAATGATTTGTAGTACAGTATATATTTTATAGATTGGACCTCATTTATTATCAAGTTAAAGATCAAAAAATAAGTTCTTTTAAAAGTTACTTACATAACAAAACTCACTATAAATGACCAAAGAACTTAAAATCCGGAATATAGAGAAACTTTTGAATGTAGAGGTCATCTTAAGCTGGTTTATGGAGTTTGCAATATATTCAACCATACTAATATCGTGAATACGAAAGTTTGTCTGTCTAATCCAAATTGTGTGTCTATTCTAGACAGTTGCAAATGAAGTCACTGGTACAGTTAGTTATTAGTATAGCAATGGTAATTAAAGAAGTCTATTGTTTTATATATATTTTGTACCCCTAGCTAATCTATTCTAAAATTTGTGTTTATTCTAGACATTTGCAAACGAAGTCGCGGATATAGCTAGTTATTAGCATAGGAGTGGTAGTGAAAGTAGGCTACTGTTTTATATATATTTTGTACCCCTAGCTAATCTATTCCAAATTGTGTGTCTATTCTAGGCAGTTGCAAACAAAGTCGCGGATATAGCTAGTTATTAGCATAGCAGTGGTAGTGAAAGTAGGCTACTGTTATATATGTATTTTATACCCCTAGCTAATCTATTCCAAATTGTGCGTCTATTCTAGACAGTTGCAAACGAAGTCGCGGATATAGCTAGTTATTAGTATAGCAGTGGTTGTGAAAGTAGGCTACTGTTTTATATATATATTTTGTACCCCTAGCAGGAGGTTGTGATCCTCCATCCTACCTTCCGGGTCGGGTTGTTATTTATTGCTTTTTCTGTAAATGTTGTGGATAAAACAAAGAAATGCTGAAAAAAGGAGTTCACGTTAAATAAGTCAAACAAAATGACCACAAAGAATTAAACCGACTGTTAAAGCAGTAATAACAAAGGTCTCGTATTCCCTCGTTTACTTAACAAAGTCAGCCATAATACATTTTAACTGAACTGAATAAAAGTAAGTAATTAATTTAAGTGATTAAATTCATTATTTGTTTCATAAAATACAAACTTTGTTTATAATAAAATTGTGTTGGATAAACTTAACCCTTCGCCGTCATGTAGTTGCATAATAAGATGCTTTCTAAACCCGTTTATGTCCCACATTGAGACGGGTTAAGCCTTTCTTCAGTTGTTTTCACACAAAATATCTTAACACTCGGGTTGTTTACTGTATTTTGACAAGTATATTTTAATAAATTTGAATAGACACTTTCATTATTGTAAATATTTAATTTGAATAGCAAGATTCAAGTGTTGCTTTTCTTTCCTTATCCTGACTTTGAAGGAACGTGGTTTTTTACCCCACTTTAAAAAAATGAGGTTGTCATTTCTAGTGTATTTTTTTCTGTGTTTGTTATTATGATTAATAATGTCTTGAACATAGATAAAATTGTGATCCCCGTGTTGGTCCGGGCTCCTTTGCAGAATAGACTAATACCGTGACATCCTATTAGGTGGTAGAGTTTCACAGCGACTCGCCCGTATTGGTACAACCACCTTACCTATTCCTGCCACCATAACGTCCAATGCTTGTCGTTGACGTGACCTGAAACAAGTCGTCGATATTTCACAATAGAAATATTTCACGGATTTCCCAATAGAAAAAAATATCATATGCTAGTGTAGTAGCGGCGTCTCCAGTAAAAACAATTGCCGATCGTGCCGCTCTACACTCTATTGTGATAACCTCCAAGAGTGAACTCGACACAGGAGAACAAGTGCTGGATTAGGTAAGGGAGACTATCAAAACGAAATAAAAAGGAATAACAGTAGAGAACATAAGAAAAGTTAAAGATAGAAAGATAATTCTTAGTTGCAAAACGGAGGAGGGAAGGAAACAAATCAAAGAAAAATTAAAAATTGGAGGAGACAGACTAACTATAGAGGATGTAGTTAACAAAAAGCCCTTAGTTGTTCTTAAACACGTTCTCTCCTATAATACTGACGATGAAATACTATTGGCACTAAAAACCCAAACCTTTTTTGAAAAATTAAAAGAAGGACAATAATTCGTATGTACACTCTTTAAGAAGAAAACCAAGAACTCCCAACTTAATCATGTCGTGGCCAGAGTATTCACCAAACTGGTGGGTGGAGGTGGGTTATCTGCACATCGATCTCCAGCGCATAAAAGTAGAGGATCTCCGCTGATCCAATGCTCTATGTGTCTGGGGTACGGGCATAGCAGAAAGCTCTGCACGGAGACTATACCAAAGTGCAGTCACTGTGGAGGGCCTCACCTCAGATCAAAGTGCAAGGAGCAGATGACCAGCATGGTTCCAACATGTTGCAACTGCTCCCACGCAAAGCTACGTAACACCAGCCACAATGATTTTAGCGATGACTGTCCCATTAAACGGAAATGGGAGATTTTGGCAAGGGCAACCATAGTACATTGTTAGGGTTGCCCTGGCTAGCAGATACATTCCGGCTGAGGGACGGCATTAAAACAACAATATTCGGCAATACTCTGGCCCACAAGATTGCATATATAGCAAATTGGCAACACCTTCATTTGAAATTGGCCCAACTTGTTGCAAATCAATACAATAGTTAAATAAAATAAAATAAAAATAAAACAATAAATGGTACATGCAATAATATATGCTCGATATTATATACTTTTATATAATTAAGTAGCATATGAAATAAAAAATAAGAAAATCCCCGGTATTAATATTTATATATATCAAATAACAAGTATCATATTAATATATAGCAGTTAAAGAGTATGTAGACGATCTTTAAACCCAAACCATTCACAAAAAAAAGCTTTTAAAGAACTTAATAAAATGTAAAACAAAATACAAAAGCTACATAAAACCGATAACCCATAAAATAAAAATGCCACCAGATATTAATTAAAACAAGAACAACAAAGGCTGTCACATGTCACAGGATACTGCCGATGTTCACCACTAGAACATCACAATAAAAAAAAAGGTAACCGGTAAACTTACTTTAGCTCGAGGCCTAACATCCCGGCCTCAGGTTGGCAAAACACCATTACGACCTTCGGTGTCTCTATTCGGCGTGAATTTCTTACCAACAGGAAATCCGTCTGCTTGTTTGCCTTCTATTGTATAGTAAAATAAAAAAATAAAAATAAATAAACAAAAATGTATGCTTTCTTACGTACAACTTAAAAACTACTTGTAGGGTGTTTGTAAAGATTTTATAGGAATCGTTAGCCATTTCGAAAAAAATAATTAATGAAATCGTGACATGGTAATCAAACAATTGACGTCGGTCTTTTGTAGTTTTACTGCGCTCAAATGTTTGATACTAATACAAAATACACTAAAAGTACCTACTGGGTGCTATAATTTTGATTTAATTTATTGCCTAGCATGTTGTGGTCTAGCGGTCCAGTGCTGGACTAAACTTCATTAGATCCGATCCCTGGGTCGAAAACCAGAAAGTTTTTTTTTTCAATTTTGTAATGAAAATAACGTTGCCTGTAATGTTGGACATGTGCCCGGTTGGTGATAGGCTTCCCAAATTGTGGGACTTGGTGTCTTCGGCTAATCATGGTTACGGACGTGAAGATACTTTATTTTACTAAATCATTATGATTTGCTTTGTTAGGTGAATAAAATATATTATGACGTTAGATTAATTTCTGTCACTTCTTTAGCAGAAGATTTTATTAACTTTTATAAACTGGTAACACTGACTAGACAAAACTATTTATGTTCTAAAGTCGGGCTAGTTCTTTCTGTTACTTTTGCAGACGATACTCATCTATACTTATAAAATAACATGTCCTGACTGACTGATTGATTATCGCTATGGAAAAACTGTTAAAGTTACCGCCATTAAATTTGGAGAGTAGGGTTCGTTATATTGAGTAAACACCCACTAAGTACGCAATTCTGGAAATTCTACCCCTAAATGGTAACAAGGGTTGAAAGTTTGTATGGAAGGCCGTCATTTTTTTGAGTAAGAAACATGAAACTTTATTTTCTGTACACAAATACTTATCTACTTATTAAAAATGAGTAGATACGTATTAGTAGTAAGTACGTACGTACTACATACGTAGTAAGTGTTTCTGGGAATTCTACTCTTAAGAGGGTGAAATAGAAGTTGAAAGTTTATATGAAAGTCCTTATTAACGTTTTATACAAAGAAGTCTTTAATTAAAATAATATTTTGATTACATGATGAAATATATTAACCGCCACGCGAGCAAAGCCGCGGGTCACAGCTAGTGTTTAAATAATTAGCAACACCGTTAAAACTGTCGGCCAATGCGACTGTATTTAAAGCTACGTGTTTACGTATCAGTAGTGTCGTTGGATTAGTTTCTTTTAATAATTTATAATAAGACATGAGGCAACATCGTTTAAAAAACGTTTCTAGGTGCGAACATTTCTACATTTTTATGCCTCACGTAGTTAGTTTCTCCCATTACTTTTGCACAAGACACTCTTACGTTTCATTAACTGGCAATACAGTTAACAAACTGTTGCTGGGTGCGAGCGGCCGCTACTTCTCGTGAGCTTCAATTTCTGATCAAATACGTAGATTTACATGGAGCTGCTGTGACCATTTTTGAAGTTTTTTTTATATATTTGATTATTTCGATGCTCGTATGCTTCTGATTTACAACCTTGCTGTATGTAATTGATATGATCATGCCGATAGCACAAACTTTGGATAGGTGCAGAAGGTAATCCACATACAAAGTACGCCCTAAACATAGCTCATAAACACGATAATTCCAACCAAATCAAAACCAAACGAGCGTGAGTGACTCGCTTGACACGTGTATTTGCGAACTTTTTTGTTCAAAATAGTGTTACATCTACTCATTTATGTCTTCAAAATAAATCCCTTACAAGGTAAGGGGGGACGATCGAGTGCAAATTGTCACGATTGCTGCAGATCTACATATTATTTTATAATTTGTGTGCAGATATGTCTGTCTTTCTGAACATGCGTTACTGATCTCATACAATGCCGGTTTCTGAGGATTTTGATTGATTGATTTGGTCACGAAATGTCTTTCAGCAACAATTTTTTCCATCTTTCTCAACATTTATATTTTTATGCCAACATGATTCCTAAGTTAGTAAAACTTGATTGTCTTATTCTAAAGCATTGCAAAAAACCGTTCCAGTCACATAAAATTATTGATTCATAAAAATGACTCAAAAAAAATAATAGTCTCATTGCCGACATTTTTAACGTTGTTGCCAATATTCAAACGTGAGTAAGCAATTAACTCTGAAGGAAGTAACACCGACTTTATGTGAAACATTAACAATCTAGTCTAGCCAGTGTTGCCAATTTATGAAACTTGAATGACTTGTGCCAAATTTAATCTGACCTTAGAATATGTAACTTAAGGCACATCCGCAGTTGGCAACAGTACAAAGGTGGATTTAATGCTACATGGCATTCTCTAACAGTGAACCTAACTTTACTTAAAATAATAATTGAATGCAACCCATTTTATTATTCTTATATGTAGACTAAATTAATACAGAAAAAAAATATTTACTAAACATTTGCAAACACATTTAAACCTAATTTTAGGTAGCATAATAAATACATAACGACACATACCTATATAACAATAAAAGTACTTATCAAAATATCACATGAAATATATGTATTTTTTCCACCAAGCAAACCAAATTACAATTAGTAATAATAATCGCCTCTAGTGGTCTAGCGGTTCAGTTGCTGGACTTGACTACTTGAGGTCCCGGGTCCGAATCCCGGGTCGGGCAACAAAAAGAAAATTGGATTTTTCCAATAAAAAAATAAACGTTGCTCGGGATTGGAAATGTGCCCGGTTGGCTATAGGCTTGCCACCTATCATATTGTGGGACTTAGTGTCTTCGGCTAGTCGTGGGTGCCATGGTTGTGGCTCTGCCTACCTCTTCGAGGATATGGGCGTGAAGATACTTTTTTAGTAAGAATCGTACCCGGTGTTTTAGTGTATTTTGTATTAAATTATCATTAATTTATACGTACTAAAACTGCAAAAGACCAAACACCAGTAGGGTTACTCTTGAATCTCGATATCATTCGAATTGGAAATTGGAATCGTATATGTCACTTTAGGTACTTGTGAACACAGAATTAGGGGATTATTAACATTTAGTCACAAAAAAATTCAACGAATAGGATAAAATAATTTACTATTTATTATTAACTAAATGATAATAATTCGCCAGTTTTGTGTTCAAGAGTACCTAAAATGACATATTCGATTCCAATTTCCAATAATGCATGAATTGAGCTTCGAGAGTAACCCTACTGTTATTCCATTGCAATTTGATTAAAAGCCAGGCCCACACATCTACATCGCCCAGAAGAGTACAGATAATCTAAGTATTAATTTGAAAGGAAATAATGTAAGGGCATCAAAACTACAAAAACTGACTTTGATTTCAGTAAGCAAGTCATCCGAATACCTTGCTATCTATGTGTACCTGCATTTGCCTTCTACGAGCAAATCTAGACTAGTGGCATTGTTACTAATTTAGAAGTACGCTCTTTTAAGTAAAAAAAACGACCGGTTGCACTCCGGAAGTGCCGGCAGAAGTGAAAACTTGAATATTAACGTTGTAAGTTTTTGATGTTTTGGAATGGTTAGGGAATAATTGGATGTAGTTAAGCAAAAATGATCTAATCCACATCTAAATAGTTTGAGATAATTGATTTTAAAGTTTATATATTTATAAATAAAATAATAATATGTACTGGCCATATATGTGGGTTGGTATCTAATAATTATCCAAATGTCGTAGCTTTGTTTATCTATGTAATCTTTTATTGAACGAAAGTATTATAAGCTTTACGACCTCTTTAGTATGTTTCTCTCAATTTTGGTGTTCATGTGGGTTGGGTCCTTTTTGCTTAACTACGTCTAATTTTACACGAATTGCTATAACAGTATGAAAGTACTATCATTTATGTGGTAGAATATAATATTCATTTATTGCGCTACCGTACACAAACATGACAACAGAAACATTTGTGCTAGCGCCCTGCGCCGAATTACGAATTTTTGTCTTATGAATCAGGTCACGCTTGACGCGAGTTTAGAAGTGTTTACCCATTCCAAAAAAAGTGTGCAACGCCGCTAAAGAAGTTTTAAAAATATTTTTTTAAATCATTTGATTAATGACGGAAAAACTTATTAACATAATATATAGTACAGGAGGCGAACAAATAACATTCGCTTTTTTTGGAGTCGATTAAAAGAAATTGTAAGAGTGTCGCTTAATTATCTGTTTAGTGACTAGTTATCGGAACTAAATGGCTATTTCCAGAAAAGTCATACCACTGTCAGTTTCTGAATTGTGAGCACTAAAAATGGTATAACGTATCTTCCCGCCCATATCCCCAAACTGATATGAAGAGGCACAACCAAGGTACGGACGACTAGCTGGAGACACTAAGTCCCACAATGTGATAGTTGGCAGGATTAGCGTCAACCGTGCATAAATATAGTCCTGGGCAAAGTTATATTTATTAGAATATTGAAAATATGCATTTTACATTTTTTTTTTCCGGGGATCGAACGCGGGACCTCAAGAAGTCAAGTCCGACGCTGGACCTCTAGACCACAGAGTAGAAAGTTTTTGTATTACTACACAACAAATATTTTTACGAATGCCTTCTAGAAGAGGAATGTCTGTGAAAATTCACAGTTTATTTTAACAGCTCCATACAATTCCAAACCCACCCCCTTTCAACAGGCATCCCTTAGTACGCCCTCAGCCCTGACAGTGAACGCACGGCGACTCGAGAAAATGCACAGGTAAGTGTTTTTCAACCACTTAACGAAGTCTAACAAAAATATTTACAGAAACAACATCTTGTGTACATAATATTTATTTATAGTAATGAAAAAACTTGCATTGTTTTTCGATAAGGATAATAAATTACTCGTCTCTCGTTTCAATGCGAAGATGTTTTCATCTCGATTATTCGTTATAGCCATTTGCTTTAAGAAGAAATTTCATCTTCTTTTATTCAGACAATAGGTTACAAATTGTATTATGAGTTACTGTTACCCGCGGCTTCGTATGCATTTCAAGGTTAAGAGCAGAAATTAACCTATGACCCTTGAGTCATAAACTTCCTGTATGTTAACTTTCATTGCAATAGATTTAAGTAATGAGAAATAAATAACTGTATTAAATGTTTCAAACATTAAAAGATATTTTTAAAATTTTATAAACAATATTTGAAGCCACTCGCTCTTCCCCTTTTTATATCACTACATAGTAAAAGTCGCTTCCTCTGTCCCTATGTCCCTTTGTATGCTTAAATCTTTAAAACTACGCAATGGATTTTGGTGCGGTTTTTTAATAGATAAAGTGATTGAAGAGGAAGGTTTATATGTATATTTCATAACAGTGCGAAGCCGGGGCGGGCCGCTAGTTCAACTATAAATTACATCACCAACTACATGACGATAAAGCCTTATGTTATGATTTTAACATTTTGGGCTTAATACTTAACTCGGATTCAAATATTTATCACAGGATCTTGAAAGCAGGCCTAAAGTATGATAGGATTTAATGTGTTTTTTTCTCTGTAGTGAAGAAATTATAAGTTTCCCTATTCGCATTAATTATAACTGATTTGTGTAATATTAAAACTTAGTCCAGATATCACAGTTTTTCACTAGACAAATATAACCGTTATTGATCTATAGTCCTTGATTCAGAGACGGATTAGTAGACCAATTTTTCCCTCAAGCCATAACTCTTAAAATTCTTCATCTATGTAAGGTGCGAAGCGTGGTGAACGTCATCTGCCGCTTCGTAAAGATGCCGATAGACTTGAGCATTTACTTGTAATGAGCATTCATGCGAATGTTACATCACAAAAAAATAAAGGGAGAACATTTTAGCGAGCATTCTATCGAGCGTTCTTAAGAGCATTCTAGCATTGCTTCGAGCTTTTTGTCGAGCCAAGCTTCGATTATCGAAAGTTGACGTGAAGAATATTTTTAACGAGCATCGACTGACAAAAATGTTCATAATAATGTTTGGCTCTATTCTTTGCTTGGCTCGTTGTTCAGTTCGACAAATATAAAAACAGCGAATGCTCAATGTTCTGTTACAAGTGAATGCTCAAGTCTATCAGCACCTTAAGAGAATAGGGCAGCGGCTGCCTATCAATCTCGTAAAAAAATAATTGTTCTCACTCAATTTATCTGCGGTCCTATGATGGTGGAAAATTCATCACTTGATGCAGTGAAATATGAAGCGTGGGAGCATTAAATATGACAGCTGACGGGTTTTCCACCTACATAGAGCCAGCTGACGCTTTTATTTATTCAAAATAGCATGTAAAATATTGTCTGACACATTTTCAAGTAAAAGAAAATGAAATAACTACGTTTTTTTCATTACGCTTATCAAAGTACTAACCAAAACAATATCTTAAATATTATAACGTGAAGCAAAAACTTTAAACACCTTTTTAAGGAAATTGTGAGGATGAAGGAGTGTTAAATTTCCCACATTTATAGTTTATGTGTAGGATAACAAATGCTAATATTTTTCAATTATAATGCTTATAAAGTGCATTAAAAAATACACATACTACTATGCATTTCACACAAAAACAAATGCATTGATAACGATAAAATATCACAGATGGCGCACAAACTGTATTCATAATATTGGAAACAAAGAAGTTTGGTCTGGATAAATGAAGATGGCGTTTTACTAAAAAAGATAATTGGAATAGAACCACACTAAAATTTTAATAGTTAATATTGAGTGATTTATAATTAAAATTTATTAAGTTCTTATTAATCAATTTATTATGTATACAAATACGAATGATTGTCTATATGTACTCGCCTAATTTTTTAACGGTTGGACGGATTTGGCTAATTTTGTTTTTGAATTAGTTTTGGAAGTATAAAGAAGTTTTTAAAGATAAAAGAAAATGGGAAAACTGCGAGTAAAATAGGAAAAACCACACAATTTTACCCCATTCAAACTAAACGAGTGAAACGAAGTTCGGCGAGATAGCTAATTACTGTTTAAATAGACACTTTTTGGATAATAATCAATCACGTCAAAATTAATTAATATGAAAACAAGTGAAATTAAGTTGTTATAATAATATATAAATTCATGAATAAAGAATCATAATAAAAAATTTAAAACTATGGAATTATAAAGACAAGGACAGACAAGCTCTAGAATAATAATTTAACCTCAGAGAATTTTTAATCAAGCATTTGTTTATAAAAAATATTCTGGTATCTATTTAAGTATTTCTATCTAATAGTATCGTTGACTAACACCCATAACACAAGCATTTAATTTGCTTACTTTGGGGTTAGATTCAATTTGTGTAACTTGTCCAGAAATATTTATTTATTTATTTGTGTAATAAACACAGATGTCTACATTTTTAGACCTAAAGTGTTTTATTAAATTTATTCCAGTGTCCATTTAAATATTATTATCATAAACTCTTTACTGTACACAACAGAAGTTACATAAAAACTAAAAACACGTTAGTATAGAAGGCTAGCATATCTCTATTAAAATAAATTTCTTCTAGCCAACTAAACAAAAAATAGAAAACTATAAATATTTCTTTATCTAAGCATCGTGATTAACATCACCAGCATATAATATATATTAAATTTGGAGTTACATTCAATTTGTGTAATTTGTCCAACGTTATTTGCTATTATTATCCGTAGTATCTATATGTCATTCTTATGTCTATTAACCATCAAAAGAGCCGTGCTTGTTTACTATCCTATCTATGTATGAAATCTACGTTACACTTTACCGTTTGTGAGTGAGATTTGTGAATTCAAGTGTACTATCATAAAATAAAACATTTTTAATGATTCTCAACAAAACTCGTGTCTAAAGTAGTTAAGGATCATGTTGATCACATCAGCTTTAAAAAAAAACTGGTTGCAATCCGGGAGTGCCGGCAGTGCTGGCAGAAGTGAAAACTTGAATATTAACGTTGTGCATATTTTGTATTTTGGAATGGTTAGGGAATAATTTTGCATGAATTGCTTTAATCATCAGTATGAAAGTACTTTTATTTAAGTTGTAGAATACAATATTCATTTATTGCGCTATCGTACACAAACATGACAATACGAACATTCGCGCAAGCGCCCTTTGCCGTCTTACGAATTTTCAATTAGGTCACGTGTCCTGTCAACGCCGCTAAAGAAGTTTTCACTTCAAAAATTAAAATTGAAATTGGTCTATCCGTTACAAAGTTGTATTGCCACAGACGCAAAACATACACACGTTATACTTATCACACATCTCTTTTCAGTCGAGGGTTAAAAAGCAAACGTATTGCATTCTGGAGAAAACTGCAGACATGGACATTACAAATATTGCGTTATTTTTGAACGATGAAGATGAATTGCTCCTCCTTGAACAGCTAAAGGATTTTTTCGTCTTTAACTATGAAATCCAGAAAGCGCGGGCGGTTTTTTCTCTTTTATTTCTAACCAACACGTTTCGCAAATCACGTGCTTTTAAAATCCAATAAGTATCTGTCGAATATGCTTGTGTCTTAAAATGAAATTAGTGGTTGATTCTTACCTATTATAGACATTGTACTGAAATAACTAATATCTTCCACAGCAATCGATCAGTAATGATATTATTAAAAATCCTAATTTAAAAATTATTTTAATTCAACGCAAAACTCTCTAAGGGCCACTTGCACGTTCCTAGCATAAGTATTTAACTCTGAGTTAGCTTCTAATTTGAGTTATTTGCCTCTATATTTTACAAATTAACTTACTATTAAATTTAACCACGGAACTTTGAAGTGGCCTTAAATGACGTTCGGGTTTGTATGTTTGTTTGTTATTCTTTCATGTAAAAACTGCTGAAACGATTTTCGTGAAATTTGGTACACACATAAAGGGTAACTTTTATTAACACACAGGATAGTTTTTATTCAGAAAAACTGTTCCTGTGGGACTATTAACAACGTGAGCAACGCCGCAGCCAAGAGCTAGTACATCATAAGTTGAATCTTTAGTTTTGTGGGTCTCGTAATGGTATAAACTTGGTAAAAATTAGTTGGTCGGTTGATTAATTGAAGATATAGATGTGATTCTGGAGTAGTCATACATCGGGTACATCATGTACTCCATGTACTCACATGGGTACTCCATGTGAGTACATCGTATTTAATTTTTTTATGCACGTAACCAGCGATCTAGCTTCCATCTTTTAACCAAATGAATTGTTTTTAAATTGTCCACCAATCTCAAAGTGAAATATATTCTATGTCATTTTAAACCTACATGAAAAAGTTTATCAATTAAACTACATATATGGTATTTGTACATTTGTTACGTAATTACTCGACCAATAACGTACAGATTTTGAAAGTTCTTTTTTAAAGGGTAGGTTATGATTAGGACATTATACACTATCAAGATGTAGAACATAAAGTGTTTTATTAGTTACACACTATAATATTTATTCATCAAAAAGCTTTCATGTACTACGTTGTAAAGATCAATCACTTTCAGTGAACTTATGCTATCCCACTAAAAACGTACCTAAATACAAAAAAGGAGAGCCAAGTTTAATTAAAAAATTAAGCTTGTCCGTGGGCTTCGCCGCAAAAAAATGGAAACATAAATGAGTGCCATGTTATATGTAAAATCCAAATATGTATTTTTTGGAACAAAACATTATGAAAAAGTATTAAACTCTATTTCTTTGCTTTGTTGGATACCTATACAATTGCTGTAATTTAAAAATGTGAGTCCGTAAAGTAAGTTAGATTTGAATTCACCACTCGGCTTGACATTCTGCCGCGTGTCTATATCTGTGACACCAGCTTGCGGACGCGGCTGCGCCCATGACTTTGTTTAGTTATGAATTTTTGACGATATTTCCGCTCTGGACTGATTTTTGTTAAAACATAGCTAAAATTATATATTCAGCCAATATTTGAAAATTCTATGAAGAATCCCAAAGATGATCTACTTTTTCCTTTGATTCGCTAATACACAGAAAAACATATTTTTAAAGAAGACTGTTGAGGATTGTAACATATTTAATTCTTTTGAATGACTAGGCTGCGTTTACTCCATCGCTGGCTACACTTGGTTATATTATGCTAAATGAAAAGTTTTGTTTCAATATCACTCACTCACTTGTATGTATGGGACTGAATATTTCATTTTATAAACGTGTTAATAAAAACGGCTACCACCTGGTGCCTGGTGCCAAGTGCCTTTGCATGCTCTGGGTCCGAGTTTTTTTGTTGAGTCCATTTATTGAGCAAGCTTCTAGGAGTGTTTTTTGCAACTCCGTATATTGGCTTTGTTCCTATCGGGAGTTCTTTTGATCCCTTTTTAGCCAGGTTCTGCAACCTCATTTCCTTTTATCCCATTGTGTCCGGAAACCCATGCAAGCTATATTTCGTTGTTTTTTCCTAGTTTATTAAGGAATTTCAAGCTAAGAGTTAATTTCTATAGATTGCAGTGCCTTAAGAGCAGCCTGACTATATCTTATAGAATTAGAATATATTTTCTGATAGAAAAAATTTTACAACAAAACAAAAACAGGATCAAGCATTTGCTTGATCCTGTTTTTGAATTCATTTGTATTAAAGCCCAACTTTTACTCCTCTTCTACTGAAAACCCTTTAAAGAGCGGGATAAAAAGTATTCTATAACCTTTTTTCATGACGTAAAGCAGCTATCATCTAAATTTCGATACGTTCAGTTTGGTACTAGACAGTTTAGACAGACAATCAAAAATCTAAAAATGTATTTAGATATCTATTTATTGTAAGTACGTATAATAAACAGATAAAAGTAGATGACCTACTAGTTATTATTTTAACTTGTGAAGTACCTATTTTAAACAATGTTAGCTCTTCCTCGGGGACCTGTTGAGATATCAATATAAAAAAGTGCTTGATGCCTTCTCATCTAAAAAAAATGTCGAGTGCGCCATGCCAAAAATTCTTACAATCATTCCAGCTTTTTTTTTCTTTAAGAACATACACACATACAAGCAGCGGTGCATTTAAATATTTCTAGAAATATAACTTAGATGTACTTTATTTCAACTATTATTAAAAATTCGAAATCGGTTCTATAATTTGCAGAAATTACTTACTCAAAAACTTACTTGGATCACATCTTTTATTTTTTTTAAGGGACAAAAACTTAGGCTACTTTTTATGACATTCATGTAGATAATGGTATTAAAAATGCATAAATTACTTAAAGTTGAACTTTCCGTGAACCGAAAAAGAAACTTGAACCAAGTTTCTAAGAACGAGACTGAGGGTTATTACTTCCCCAAGATGGCTTCCTTCGTCAATTTCCTTTTAGTGTTCGCTTCCTGTCGTGTCTCGTTACTTCCATTTTACCCCCTCAAGAGGTTGCTCAAGAGGTTCCTACATAAAATCGTATAAATAAGAGCTTGTTGATAGAATTTTGTGGGATTGAATGACGAAAGTATAGACAATGGTGGTAATTTTGTTTCGCTCTTAGTAAACTAATTTTAGGTTATTGCTGACTTCTTTCAACAAAAGTAATAAAAAGAGACAAGACACTTGTGCTGTCAGATTAATATGTAAACGACATTGCTATAGACGTTTAATCTATCACTCGAAAAACTTTGATTAACAATCTAACGTGTCCGGACTATGAAAGGTCTAAAACGTTCGATCTCTTTTGTTTTAGTTTTATTAAAAAAAGATAGCATGCATCTAAAGTAAGTTTAGTTTGTGAAAATTAGAATCAGCGCCATAGTCAAATTAAAATTAGGTTGCATTGTAGATATTCTAGCAAAGGTAGTCTTTTTGGTTGTAACATATGTAAACTATTCTCGCCTATTGGAAGGTGCCTACATATATACATGCTTATACATCTTCACTTCAAGTTTCGGATCCGGGATCCGGTAAAACAAACAATGCATTATCATATTTTTTTCTGAAATACCCAGTTCCCGTCTTCAAAAAGTAACGTTGGTATATGCACAGAGTTTTACGAAGTGAGTCTAGCGCTCTAACTTGAAATCTCAGTTTAAGGTGCCTAAAGTTTTGATGAAACTATCACTAAATATACCTATAATTCTTCGTTGATCGAGGGCTTAGCATATATGCCTAGAGCTTATTACCAGCTGCGAGGATCGGGTTGGATTTCTGATTAGGACAGGCATTTGTGTAATAGCCATATTTGACTATATTTTTGAGCTGAATCCCTATTTAATTTGTAAGAGTACCTACTTAAATATGCATTTCTTTTATTAGTATCGATGACATACACCTATATCGTAAGCATATATTATCTCCCAAAATGATGTGTCCAAAACCAAGAAAAAATCGCCTTTGTGTCCGGTTTTTACACACTACATTAGATCTGCCGTTCAATCCCCGATTGGGCAACCAAAAAACGTGTTTCATAAATTTTCTAACTACATAGTACAAAAAAAGTCGCTTCCTCTGTCTCTATGTTCATTCGTATGCCTAAATCTTTAAAATAACGCAACGGATTTTGATGCGGTTTTTATAATAGATAAAATGATTGAAGAGGAAGGTGTATATGTATATTTCATAACCGCGCGAAGCCGGGGCGGGCCGCTAGTTTTTTAACAAAAGCAACAGTGTCCGGTATTGGATGTGTGTCCGGTTGGCGATAGGTTTGCCACCTATCACATTGTGGAACTTACTGACTTATGCATAGGTATAGGTATCTAGGCTATACTTCTGGCCTCCATAACAAAAAAAAATCTTTTCTTGTGCCGCGTGATCGGATAGACAACAAGACGTACAAACAAATGAAAGAAAAGCTTCAACATTACTGTTTAACCAACCTCTGTATGTTAAAAATATAGATTAAAACTTTACATAACAGTCAACATGTGAAGTTAAACATGAGCTCCTAATAAAGAATTCATATTTGTCCGTCACGAATATAAAGCAAACAAAACTTACGAGTAGTTAGCGAATATATTGTTTATTATATTATGTTTAACATAAATGCATCTAAAATTCTTAGCTATATGGAAATTGACTTTTTTTATCATGTTTTAAAAATATGCTATCTATTGTCCGCGACTTCGTCAGCGTCAAATAGTTATGATTTTCATACACACTTTCATCCCCTATGTCTCATGAGGTTTGATTTTTGAAAATAAAAATTACCTGTGCTTGAACCATCTTTTTAGCTATAAGCATATGAAATTTCATCAAAGTCGGTTAAGCGGTTTAGCCATGAAAGAGCAACAGAAATAGACAGACATAAAGACAGACGTAGAATTGCGCATTTGTAATTTTAGTATGGATTTGTTTGTGAGTCTACTAAAGGTCCTTATGTTGGATACGTATCCTGGACCGGGTCTGATATATATACACATAATAACAGTGATATGTTCCGGTCTGAAGAGTAGGTTAGCCGGTACACTTGAACAATGAGCCTAACATTCCAGTCATAGGACAGCAGGCTCTAGCATTTTTTTCCAATACAAACCATTAGTAGCGGTCAGCATTTTCCCCGTGTTGGTCCGGGCTCCTTTGCAGAATAGACCATCTGCCTTTCTTGCCAGGCAGCTCGTAAAAGGCGAGCATAGGCTTATCATCACTAACACTATGACATCTGACTAGGTGAGTGAGTTTCGCAGCGACTCGTCCGGATTGGTACCACCGCCTTACCTATTCCTGCCCCCATAATGTCATGACGTGTTCCGGTTCGAAGGGTAAGGTAGCCGGTAAACTAAGTTTTGCTCGAGGCCTAACATCCTGACCTCAGGTTGGCAACGCACCATTACCATCTTTGGTGTCTCTAGGCGGCGTGATTTTTTTACCATCAGGAAATCTGTCTGCTTGTTTGCCTTCCTATAACATAAAAAACAGCACTGAGTTTGCCGGGTTAGTATGAAATTAAAACGACATTCAGCAAACATATAAATATAAAAGTAATATAACTGTACACTTCACTTACAATGTAGAAAGCTTGGCTAGCAATGACTGTATACACCATTTAGCATAATTACTAAAGAACTACAAGCATTTTGCTACAAAAATGTATCGCAGTGAAAAGTTGAATGAGTGAACATAATAAAATAAGTACTAAACCTCCTTGACTGCTTAATTTTATATAATGAGTTTATGTCAAACTGGTATGTTACATTTAGACAACAGTAAATCCATTGACCTCTAAGTATATGGACATGAAATACCTGCGAAAAAAGCTTGCCATTGGCTGTTTTTCGACTTGCCGGTTTGTCACCGGCTCGATACCGCCGACGGTAACGGTTCAGCTGCCAGGAATGCAAAAATGTATAGATGTATATGGCACACCTTTCCATTGCCCGTCGCCGGTAACGAGCCGTCGCCAGCAACGGCAAGTGTTGTTAAATTTTGAACGTTTTTCGACTTGCCGGTACAGCACCGGCCACGATACCGACACCGGCCCTGAGGAAGCAAAAATGTATGAACTTATATGGCACATCTTTCCATTAGCCGGGCCCGGCAATGGCACCGTCACCAGCGCCGGGACAGCAAGCTTGCTGCTCAGTGCCGGCCGACATTTCTGCATCTGTGTTATAAGTATAGTCGTGTATATGTGTGGGCATATTTAATTTCGTTTTTAATTTCTATATATAAGGATATTATTTTAAAGAAGTAATATATCTAATATTATTGTAATATGTCTAAGCATATTTTTATAATATGTATACTAGTCCGCCCGACAAACTTAGTATCGTTTGAAAGTAACCAAATACAGCAAGTTTTTTACCATTTTCTCTGCAATTTTACTGGGTTTTCAAACCTTCATTATCAGGAATGTACAAAATAACGGCATCGATATCGATCTATCCACTACAAAGTCTTGAAGCCACAAACACACACACACCCACGCATGCACACAACCACACAAATACATTGGATATGTCCCTGGTTGGCGATAGTTTTGTCATTTATAACTATCGCCTAATAGTCATGTTTAACATTTTAAACATTTACACTTCTCCACTCTACTGAAAAGAGAACTATGTTTAAATTCCTAAGATTTAAGTTGCAGGAATATGTTATTTACACATTAGATTATACCCCAAGGGGTAAGCAGAGGCACAACCAGACAGTAAAGTACCCACTTCCAGGAAAAAACTTCAGATTTTATAAAATTATAAAATTTTAGAACCGTTTGTTTCGTTAAATCCAACCATATATTATATATAGTACTGAAAAACGGAAAGGAAACCTGTTTGTGACTTAACGAAGAGTTTTCTTTATCTTAGAATTCAGCGAACAAGCACACGGCCCTCCTGATGGCAAAAGATGTTGTGGTCTACTGACACTATAGGTTGAACAGGTGCGACGCTGTCATGTGTCAGGGATGTTAGTATTAGTAGTAATAGTAGATAATCTATTGATCTGATAGATCGGAACTATGGCGGCAGAAATAGGTAAAGCTGTGGCTCCCTACCCGGACAAATTGCTGCACAGCTTTCTATGACAAGCGGTCCTGTGATCAGATAGATTGATTAGAAATCCTACTTCTATCAATATTATCAATGTGAAAGTTTGTAAGGATGTGTGTATGTTTGTTACGCTTTCACGCAAAAATTACTTAACGGATTTTCATGAAACTTTGCAGTAATATAGTTTTGATATCAGAATAACACAATAAATTAAAATTTATCGAGATTTTTTATAATTTGGTGATAATATAACGATAATTGTCAAGTAGGTCGGAAAAAAATCAGCCCCCTGAAAGCTATATTGGCGTGCGCTGCCCTAATCGTTGGAGTTAAACAAAGATAATTACTGTAGGATTATTTATCTTTAATAGTTCTAAAAAGAGTCCGCGACAGCATATATCTATCTTTTATTTATAAGTCACTATGACCGAAATAATGAACCCAACATAGGTACAATTTAATTGTATATTTTTTAACATTGCACATTTTATGAAAATTAATACATCTGTCACTTTACGTATTGAATGCAAATAAATTTTATTTTTTACATAAAGTAATTTGTTTCTTTGTGTTAAAATGTTTGTCTAATCATTTTCACTTTGATAGAGCTGCTGATCTGAACTTAATGAAGATGTTTCTTGGTTCACGCGGACGCAGCCGCGGGTAACAGCTAATAAATGATGATTAATACCTGAAAACTAGCAATTAAGCGTAAATGAGATGCCCTTAAAATAAAATTAATAATTCTTCGAAATAATTTTCACATCTGTTTGTTTGGAAATATTAAAATCAGTTTATTTGTCCACGATATTAAAAAAATATAAATAATAAATAAATTTATATAAATCGTTCAATTTTAAATTATCACCCATCTAGATTCTAACCGCGAGCAACATTGCTTAACATTGTTGATAAATTTGATAGCATGTCAGTGATTGGTTTGACAAATATTAAAATAATTTATTGTAAACTACCTGTTCCGGCAAATTTAGTTTCGCCCGTTCAGTTTGTATGGGAAAAATGAAAATGTTGTTTTTGGAATTTCGATCCGCGCGTTCAGTTTGTATGGAAAAAAATGAAATGCCGTTTTTCCTAGTTTCCTTGCTGTAGTAAGGGATAAAATGTACCCATGCCCTTCTTCCGCTATACCTCTCCATTAATTTTGAGCCTAATCGGTTTAAATATCACGACTGATACATCTTTCATATTTTTTTTTGTTTTTATTGTTTTATTATGTGTATTCTACTATTCGGGACGAAGACAAATCCAATGAATCAAAAACCATGAAAATTGGTCCAGCAGATCTCGAGTTATAAGTGTGTATATATATAACCCGACTTTCTTTTATATATAGACATTTTGGAATAATTGTCACATTTGTTTGGTATTATAAAAATGAGTCTATGTATGTAGGATATAATACCAGTCTTACCGAGGTGATAGTCGGTAGAGTGCAGCAGAGCTCCCGGATTTTCACTGTCTTACATATTATTGCGGCATAACGTCAGTGCTCGCCATTGTCGTGTTTCAGGATAGGGATAAGTGTAGGTAAATAGCACACTTGGTCAAATAAGGTAAATATTTATCAGAACCATCCTGGGTGCCTGTAGGCAACGGGTTTCATTTCTCAGTCTCTCTATTAGGGTACATTTTTTTTGTATTAAAAAAAATAAAGAAAATCATCATAACACCTGTACCTCCAAATGTATTCATGATAAGCCATAAATACTTAATACTACTATGTGATAGGTATCGGTACCACTAACCGGGCACTTATCCAAACCCGGATAACTTTGGTCTAAATAGAAAATCGCTTCTGTGGTCTAGCAACCCGGCATCGGACTTGACTTCTTGAGGTCCCGGGTTCAATCCCCGAGTCGGGCAACAAAAAAATTAGAAAATGTATATTTTCAATTTTCTAGTAAAGTAACGTTGTCCGGGAGTGGATATATGCGCCTGGTTGGCGATAGGCTTGTCACCTATCACGTTGTGTGACTTAGTGTCTTTGGCTGGTCGTGGTTGGCCTGGTTGTTTCTCTGCCTACTAGTTCGGGGATATGGGCGTGAAGAAACCTTTTTTTTTAAATAAAAAATTAAGAAAAAACATGTTTTGACCTGCCTTACCTGGGAATCGTACCCGGGAACTTATGACCACCAACACTGGACCACTAATCTAAAACTACTATCAAAATTAAGGCTCAGTAATGTTACAGAAACAGAATTTTAAGAAAATGATTATTTGGAAACATGTTGTGGTTTGGAGGGTAATGTAAGCGGTAAACTTACTTTTGCTCTAGGGCTAATATCCCCGCCTCTGGTTGGCAACGTACCATTACCAGCTTTGGTGTCTCTAGGCGGTGTGAATTTCTTAACTATCGGGAAATCCGTCTGCTTGTTTGCCTTATAATACCTCTCATAAAAAAACCTGCTTTTTTTCACGGAGTGGTAATTAAGTGGTGATTTTTCTTTTTTTTGATGTTTCGTAAACTTTGGATTTTTGATTTATCTAAAAACTTTTGATTTTGGGTTCGACGAATAAGAACCAGCTGTTGTAAAGCTTAAACTTCTTATTAAATCTTTAGCTATTGTTCATCAATTACTTAACAATTTTTAAAGCGCTTCAAAATACCGAAAAGTATTGACTTTCAGGAATAAAAATAAAGAAACAAAGTTTCTTCGAACTGCTCGGTCTAACTCTTGTCGTCTTTATAAAAAAAATCTACCCCCAAGAGAGATATAACAAATAAAAAAAGACGACGCGACTATGTAGTATCTCTAACTAGTTTGTGGAGGCTATATTAACTTACTGGAGACATAAAATTCATTTCAATATATGAAAACTTATCTAAACCGTCCCCGGCTCCGGCCAGCAGCAAAACTACGCTTAACAATTTTCAATGTCGACAGCGGCGCAATTGCCGCACGGTATCAAAACAGCAAGTTGAATAACAGTCATTGGCTACTAAATATGGCTGCCATTCTGACATTATTAGGCTGTCCAGAAAAGTAGCGTATCGATATCGATACATGATCTATTAGTGACGATTAATAGTTAAGTTTAGGTAAATATATAAAAATTATTAGGATTTACCTACCGAATGAAATTGAAACTATCAACTTACTTACTTACTTAATGCTACTCAATTGGCTTATATATAGGGAAATGTAATGAAACGAAAAAAAAATTTTTTTAATTTTTACAAGCATATTTTTTTTATATTGTGGTGTGCAAATATGTTTATTTTTTATACAAGTGTTCACTTATTTAAAAAAAGATTAAAGATTAAGAAGATATTAAAGAGTTCTCTTTATATTTATTACAAGATTCATTATCATTACAAAAAATATTGATTAGATTACATTCCAATAACTTTCTTTACTTTAAAGTAAGCACTTGAAATAATTCTTATTACGCATGACTGTGATTGATGTTTTCAATGGCAATGGTATACATTCAAATCTTGTGCAATTAATATTCTTTTATGGAAACGTAATATAAAATATCGACAATTGTTGCACTTCTTTATATTATTTTCCTATTTCTATGAGTAAATCATTTCGACTTTGTCTACGGGTTGACTAATAGAAAATGCCAATTCATCAATAAATTAATCTGTGTATAAAAATAAATAATTAATAATTGGGATGTTGTTATTTTCACGCCAAATTCCTTACGAGATAGGCAGATATGATTGAGTGCGGTAATCCGATCATTGTTTTCACTGAAATCTGAATATTGCATAATTTTGCATAATACTAAAAAAATACTATCATAACAAAAAAATGTTTAGCAAAATTGTTCTATCACTTTCAGTGGGATTTTTTTTATTATTAAAAGTTTTTTTAAAAGCTTTTATTTTACTTGCAACGTATGTTTGTTCGGGTGAAATATTTAAACTTTTTGAATTAGATATCTACAACCGATTAAGCCTAAATTTTGTATACACGTTTAGTTTGGATGACAATGCACGAGAAGGTACGTGACGTTATTCTAAATCCAATATGGCGGCCCATGCAAGATGGCGGAATATATATTTTTAATGCACTTTTACAACATGGGTATCAAATAAAAGGACTCGTTGAGAACAACTCGAAAAATAATGTGACGTCATTCTAAACCAAATACAGCGGATAACCTGAGATGGCAAAATAGTAGTTTTTAATACACTTCTACAACATGGGTATCAAATGAAAGGACACGTTGAGAGCAACTCGAAAAATAATATGATGTCATTCTAAATCTATAATAGCAGAACATCCAAGTTGGCGGAATAATATTTTTTAATGCACTTTTACAGTATTGGTATCAAATGAAAGAGGTCGTTGAGATCAATTAAAAAAATAATGTGACGCTATTCTCAATCTAATATGGCAGACTATCCCAAATGGCGGAATACTTATTTTTAATTTACTTCTACGATATGGGTGTAAAATGAAAGGACTCGTAGAGACCAATTAAAAAAAATGTGATGTCATTCTAAATCCAATATGGCCGACCACCTGATATGGCGAAACAGTAGTTTTTAATGCCCTTCTATAACATGGTATGGTATCAAATAAAAGAGCTCGTTGAGATCAACTCAAGAAATGATGTGACGTCATTCTAAACCCAATATGGCAGACCATCCGACTTTATAATATGGGTATCAAATGAAAGGGCTTCCCGAAAATAGTAAGAAATTAGTGATATATCACTTTTAATCCAATATGGCGCACTATTGAAGTTTTTTTGTACTTTCCTGTAATGAAAGAGATAGCTAAAAAAATTCAAAGTTTGAATCATATCTAAGTGGTGTAACAAACCCGTCTTTGTTTTATACGTATAGATTACATTACAGATTTATAAATTACTAAATTATAATTATTTGGACGCCCATAAAATATTATTCAGTACTGTTCAGGCAAACTTCGTTCAACCTGTTTTGTTTAAGTATAAGAAAATTTAAAATGTTGTATTTCTTAGTTAACTCGCACTTTTTCCTTTTTTCTTATCTTCTAAACTTTACATGGACTTCCACAAATAATGTACAATTCCACAAATAATAAGTCAAATCGGTCCATCGGAGATACCAAGTTTTAGCGAGACTAACGATCAGCAATTGATTTTTAACATATAAGAAGAAGATATTAAAAGCTAGATTGACAATTCACTATCACTCAAATCATTCGGGTTTTATCCTAAGATGGTGTCAAGAGTTTTAGAGACCTATAGTTTTAATGAAAAGAGTAATTAACTAATGCGGAGGAAACCAACCTTCCCTGTAATGGACTTGGCGTGAAGAATGTGTGTATGTGCTGCTGTCCTGACTAGGGCACAGAGTTGCAAGAACTAATGTTATTAGGGTAAGAGTAACGTGAACCAATCCGGGCGTGAAATCTACCAATAGGGATATCATTTTTTTAAAAGGACGAAGAATTGCTATGTTTCGTTACTTATTAGCGTATAGGAGAAAATGAATAAACATTAAAAATCAAAACCTAAGAAATTTCAAGATAAATAATCCAATTAAAACTCCAAGAACCGTTTGCCAGAATCGGATCAAGTTTTTAAGATAATTATCGTTTCAGAATTTTTCCCTTCCTCTCAGATATCATTTTCACTAATTGATATTGGCGATAGAACTGCCCAGAATCTTTTGTTTTTTTTTATGATATTGGAAGTCAAACAAGCAGACGGATTTCCAGTTGGAAAGAAATTCACGCCGCCTAGAGACACCAGAGGTGGTAAAGGTGCGCTGCCAAACTGAGGTCAGGATGTTAGGCCTCGAGCAAAACTTAGTTTACCGGCTACCTTACCCTTCGAACCGGAACACGTCATGACATTATGGGGGCAGGAGGATGTTAAGCTTACCCTCCGAACCAAAACACGTCAACGGCAAGCATTGGATGTTATGGTGGCAGGAATAGGTAAGGCGGTGGTACCAATCTAGGCGAGTTGCTGCGAAACTCTACCACCTAGTAGGATGTCACGGTGTTAATGGCGGTAAGTCTGTGTTAGCCTTAGTATCATTATAGTATTCACTCTATCGACCGTCAGATGTTTCTATCCTTACAGACCTGCTTTTTCCATATAATTACTCGTTTCACACACACAAACCTGATTGACAGACAAGAGATTTAACAGCATCCTTTAGAATACACGAGCGATTTGGTCGTAGACATCAACCTAGGTCTACTCGGTTAAATAGTTTCATCTATATTCACATTGTATGTATGTGTTTTTCAATCTTTTCGCCTGTCACTCTTTCCATACGGCCGAACGAAACATACGCATTTTATTTTTACATCAACACACTCTTTCAATCCCTCTCTTTCTCTCTCTTCGATCTCACTTCTCGTCTTTCCTATTTCTACTGCGTCAGAGGGATTACGTGGACAGGTTCGCTAGTGTTAAGAAATAACTAAATGTCCGTGAACAAATTACACAAATCGAATCTAACCCAAAAATAATCAGATCATACGGATTTTAGTTATGGGTGTTAGTCAACGATACTTATTTATAAATACTAACGTACGAAACAGAATAAATTTAACAAATACTCAGACCCAGAAATTCAGACATCTAAATGTTCATCACACAAATATCTGCCCTTGTCGGGAATAGCATCCAAGTGAAATATACTGTCTATTGTCGTGTCCCGTTCGGAGACTGAGAGAGCCGACTAACGTACGTGGAGTTTTTTTGTAGTGTTTGTATTATTGGTGCTAATAAAACAGTTTAGTGTTGTGTGTTGTGTGGAGGTTTAGCTTCCGGTAACTCCAATTCATTTATAGCGCACTATTTTGCCTGTTTTGTCACGCCATAATACGTATACATTTTTTGGCGGCAAATTGCAAATTAAATAATTTTATTTGGATTTACATACAAATACGTTTTTTTATAAACACCACAGATGTTACGGCACGGCGCTAACCTAAAGCTGGGATGTGGCTCGCATTAATAAGTTTTTGAATAGATACATAGTGTTAAATAATGTGAAACAAATTAACTTCTTTCAAATGAACAAATAGTCAATCCTACTCCTCTTGTAAACATTTCTGTTTCACAACCGCAAAATTGGACCAACAACAACGAACCAGATTGATTAAAACGGTATTAACATTTGCTATATATACAAGTCATTGCCTAAGGCATTGTAACCGTTTTTTTATTATTAGCACTCTTTCATTGCTTATCTCCGCAGTTTTGCTAACACTATAATACATTTTTACATGACTCGTATAATCTAAGATAAGTAATATAGGTAAGATGCAATCTTACTCCTAAAAATCGAGTTCAAGGACCCAATTGAATTATTCCTATAAATTTTAAAGAAAGAAAAAAATTCGCCCCAGACAGGATTTGAACCTGTAACCTTTCGTCTCAAGC